>JH153653.1:254513-274086 GCA_000226015.1 Mnemiopsis leidyi | reverse complement strand
AGAGAGAGAGAGGGGGGGGGGGAGTAAAGATGACACGGGATAACATACAACTACCCTGTATCGTAGTTACAACAGTATAGTCCGGTACTCCCTGTTTGATGCTCTCTTTTTGAGAGTCCCGACTGATTCTGTCATTCTGGCTATTTTGTTGAGTTTTAGTTCTCTACCTCCAGTTTTAAGTTGTGCGTCAAATTGACTTTTTGTTCGCCTAGGTGGAACGTTCAGGTGTGATAAGTTGAAAGACCTGCTTTTAATTTCCCCTTAGCTACTTTTGTCACAACATTCGTTCACGCATGTCAGCATTTAAAATCTGCCTCCATAGTTCATACATTTCTGCTTGATACCATGACAACTGAAATTACTAAATTAGAACTGGCTAGATTTCTATAGGTCTAACATCTAACAGTCCGGCTAATAATGGGGCAGCTGTCTTGATTACCACGCTCATTTTGCACGTGCTTCTTGTCAAGATCGAGATAATTATTGTATGTTGTAAAATGTAGTAGTGAATAGTGACGGCCGGGGAGGCATGCTGGCCTGATATTGACAGTTAAAGGTTCTTCGTTGTTGGGTATTACTGAAAGGACGTATTGCTAGAGCTTGATGGAAGCCTACAGTCAATGTTTCTCTATTTTGACACTTTTCTTAGGTTGTTCTTCATTAACAACCTTTTGTTTAACGTTTTGACACAACTTGTCATTTTCAACTATGTCAGCAATCACAACAATCTGACGAGTGTTAGTTAATGATTTGCCAAGTGGTTGTTGTCTCCTGTTTTACTATTTTTAGCTACTTCACTAACACTTGGTCACGAAGTAGAAATGAACACTAAATTGTGCATAGAACACTGCTGATATATCTTTGTTGAACTCAACTGCGGTACCTTTCATATTTCAGGTAAATTGTACAAAGTTACTAATAACATTCTATTAACTTTCCTACACCTTATTACTGTACTGCTCTAGGATGCCCCGAAAAAGAGATAACAACGCGGTAATGAAACCCCGGAAACATTCCAACAGGTTCGTCTTTACTTTTGTTTTACCTACAAAAAGTAAGATTTATTTTAACATTTCTATCCGGTAAGTCTCAAATTTGGGACTTGTCGCATGATCCTGAAATGTTCATTACGACGGGAGTCATGTAAGTGCACTGCTGACGCGAGGGATAATATTTCACTAGAGATGCATTTTGTAAGGAGAAATCTATGGTACAGGTCTAGCACAGATTTAGTAGACTGAGAAGAGACTATGTGGAAAAGTAAAGAAACTTAGGATGTTAGTATACCATTGTATACTACATAGTAGTTAGTACTCTAGAACTCTAGAACTATGAATCCAGTGAAAATTTATGATGTAGTCTGTAGACATTACGTCATTACAAAGCCACAGCTGTAAGTATTTTTACACAACATTATTACCCGTTATTTACTGTAACGATCATGGCCAGCCCAGTTGTCGACCGTAAATAGTTGGTAAGCAATAATTAAGTAAGTAGTAGCCCAGAGTGTACTAACATAGCATGATTAGATTGTTATCCATTTACCCGGCTTTGTGTGCGGTCGTCCTTGTCCTTTCTTTCTCCTTTTATTATCAGTCCGTCATCTTCAGCTTGTCACTGCTCGCCATTTTTACAACCCCTTTTACCTAGCTTATCTAGCTTATCTAGCTTGCCTAGCTTGCCTAGCTTACCTAGCTTACCTAGCTTACCTAGCTTACCTAGCTTACCTAGCTTGCCTAGCTTACATAGCTTACCTAGCTTATCTAGCTTATCTAGCTTATCTAGCTTGCCTAGCTTACCTAGCTTACCTAGCTTACCTAACTTACCTATACACCAACATCAGCAACAACCTTACCTGGATTAGTCCATGACCCTATCGGCCTATGTACATACATGTTCCATACTTAGATAAGTACATAAGTACATAGGGTCATTATCTTTATACAGAGTCAACAAAAGAATTGTTCTTCTTCAGTTTCTTCCTGGCTGTTTTACCTTCTTGAATGTAGTGTGATTAAATTTGCTTATCTCCTACTCCTTAGGGTTTGACCTACACTCAGCCGATTCTTATTCACTGTAAATCTTGTAAACCTTTATAATCAGGTTACACACTGTCCCTTATATAATGCCGTGACAACATATTTTATTGCGGTACCCTTAAACTTAGGATTCTTACATTTTATTCGAATGATTCTCGGATAAGGAAAGAAATGATGTAAGTTTATAAGAGTGACAAGTTATAAACTGGATGTGGTTGATTTCAAGAACTGTTTGTGTAAATATGGTCGTCAATATGCAATAATCTGTATATACATGAACCTGATGATTACACCAATAAACATTTCAATTATCATTTCCTGTATTAAGATTATTTTTTGCAATTCTAACTTACAACTTATGCTCTTAATAATGGATGCGATTAGGCATAGTTTAATTTTGAGCATCTTTATAATGTCAGCAGTAAGTATAATGGATAACGTTACTGAATAGTCAATACACAATACTCTATTCACCTTATATACTTGTAGGTAAATTGTACATGTGCTCACGTTTCTTACTTAATGTTCTGAACACAGTAATAGTTACGTTTCGTTAGTTTAAACCCCGATCTTACAACACTTGAGTTGTTCCAGTCAAATAGGCGCAGTGTTAAGTGTACAGTATGTATACTAGGTATAACACACGTATACGCTTAAGTATTTCAACTCTTGTCCGTTCAAACAGCTGTTGACAGACATGGGATTTAAGATAAGGAACTGTTTAACTGTTGTTACAATCTGCAGCAATATAGGGTACACTACTGTTGTATAAAGTAAGTTTAAACTTGAACAGTTTACCAAGATTTTGTAAATGTGAGCAGGTTAGAAATGTATTTTATAACCTAGTTTGTTGTCATGGAAACTGAAAGTGTAGAACTCCGCCATTATTGTAGTAGTGGCACCGAATATTGAAGTTATTTTACTAGATAATCAGCCACTAGCTAATATCCCACATTTTAATGTCACCCACAAGTTGAACGCTCTATTCGTTTAATGTTAGATTTAGGAGATGCACTACCAAATAAGGTAATCATATCCCAGCACATAATTGTAACTACTAGCTCCAGTTACATTTCCCTACATATTTGGTACAGTAGAAGTATCTCAGTATCTTGTATTGACAGTGGTAGGTATTGCAGTGTTGGTCTAGAAATCCGAAATAATGTAAAGTAGGTCAGCAAGTCTTGCTCTGTATAAGCGCTGTCGTTACATCCACACGAGCGTTCTTATATCCTATCTCCACAAGTTCAGTATTCTTTCCGGCAATTGATGTTTATTCCAATAGAATAAAAGATCGTATAAGAAAGTAAGTATCAGTTATCTTTGATAATTGTACGTTGTGTTACTGGTTACTATACATGCAAGCTTAGTGATAGGACGACGCGCACGTGGATACTTTTATGGAACGCGCGATACTTATTTGTATGTATTAAGTTGCAGAAAAGCACTCAGTGTGTTCGAAAATTTTGCGCGCGCGGGTCCCAATAGGCTGGCCTTCAAAACCTGGTAATATTGCGTTAATGTGCACTAATTGGCTCCAGTAAGTGTTGCTAGAACACCAATTATAGCCCTCTATTATGAGAATTGTTCTGATGATATCCCTTATACATTCTGACATCTAATTGGTCTGGTTAATCTCAACTGAGGATCTTGCTCTATGTGTGTACGACATATCTAATCTTATAATCACTAGTTGTCTAGTTGTTCTATGTTGGTTAATATCTTCTGTCTTGACAGATTGTTAGCTTCTCTTACTTATGAATGGACTCTTTTTTGAAGGTAGAGCCAACTTTTTGTGTCTGTTATTTCAAAGATAGAAGGAGAAATTTTCTGATCATTTTCATAGACGTGCCAGAACTAAAAGAAGTCCGACTAGCATGAGTGTCAAGAAAAGTCAGAGTATCTGCAGCATGCCCACTCAAACACGACACGTTTTGTAGTACAGTACAAAGAATAGTTTACCTTCACACATACCTACGGATTCCCTCTTGAGTCTCGCCATTGTGATGTGCTATTGTCCTCTACTATTGACCTCTACTTTTGTCGCCACGTTATTTTAGTCCTTTTGTTGTGTCTTGTGTCTGTCTGTTTGTTTTTTGTCGGCCTTCGTCTGTTCTTGTGTTTAGTCTACTTAACTTCAAGGTTTACTAAATTCTCCTGCCGATAGGGCTTGTATCTGGTTAATGTGACATGTCAGACTTAGTTACAAATTCCTGACACATCCTGTATTGTAGAATATAGCTCTTCATTCCTATTGACTGACGTGTTTTCACGCCTCCAATATCACGTGACAATATCTAACCAATATACTGGCAGGTAAGGCATGATCATCGTGTGCCGACACATTCATTCGGCGTATTTAACTCATTAGGAGCTGGTGGTAAACTAGGTGAAGTAGTTAATGGTATTAGACATAAATAATAACATAATGTCCTCTGTGACATGTTCAACTTAATCTTATTTCCTTCTTGGTCCTGCTTGGAGGTCACCTTGTCTTTTAAATGGTACAGTTTGCTTGTATTGTTGTATAGTTGCTCGCTACTTTACTTAGTTGTAGCTTGACTAATGTCGTCAGTTTAGTTACATTTGTAGCTGTTGTAAGTAAAACTTTCTCTTACCGCTATTAAGCACCATTAGTACATACATGAGATCCGTGCAATACTTTATGTACTTTAGTACAAGTCTGGACATTTCTTTATGCACATGTATTTTATGCATCTGTTATTTTTAGAGCCCAGAAAACCCTTACAAAAACAAACTTGCGGAAGTTTTACATTTTCAGGCTAAATGTTTCTCTGATATTCAGTTCGGGAGATGCTGACGACTCTAAATTGTAAGTTAGCCTCTTACCTTCTGTTTCTTAGTTTTCAACTAATTTTCAGTTTTTAGCTTAGACCGAATATTTGAAGGTTTATCACCGTTTTCGCTTGCTATAATGTCACTCACGTTGAATTTTCCTCAATAAACTAATAAAGGGGAAATATTCAGCTGGGCACAATATTCGTGTCAAAGTCCAGAACACAAAGAGGTGTAATTAGGTCGCTGTATCGTGTTGACAGTTACCCCGGCTTGGATGTTCTGTATTGCTCCGAAACATGCACACATGAACATCCAACAATTTTATTATCCAGATATAACTCCTCCCCCATATCTGGACCTAGATTCCAGGTACTAGTGAACCAAACCCATGAACACACACCGTTTTCAGAGAACAAGATTTTAGTGATGCACTGAGCTCGTGTAGCCGAAGCAGTGCCAACACAGATACACTCCGATCTACCACCTCGTATTTCTCCTCAGAACCTCCTTACAGCCCCAACTCGAGCGGTTTTCCTGAAACCCCCACCACCCCACAACCAGGATCTCAGAGTTGGGAGATAACCCCAACCACCTCCCTCAGTTCCAACCCTTACTCTCGGGGTACCCCCAGCAGACAAACTTCGACAAACAGCTACGCCAGTGAGAACATATACGACTCTCTCGCCCCCAAAAAGGAAGTCAGTAGATCGCCCAGTGAGATCAGTGGAATCAGTACCTCCACAGATAACAGCTCGCTCTTTATCGGACCTAACGACCATCTCGAGCAAGTTACTCCGACAAAGAAACAGACGAACACGTCTGCTCTTGATTGGGAGACCACTGAAAACATGAAGTTAAAACTAAAGAACAAGAACAAGAACACGCCAGAAGTTATGAAGCCCCAGAGAACTGAGCTGCCTCCAGATCAGCCGGAGTCCCCCTTTACTAAACTCCAGAGAGCGAGTATGAAGAAGCGGAAAACGCCGCGTAAAAACGGTGACGGTGTGACAGTGATGACACCGAAAAGAGACCATTTAAACAGCACTAGCAGTCCAGGAATTACTCCACCCAGCAGCAGACACAACTCCCTTTCCAGAAACGAGGACCCTATCTCCGCCCTGACCCCCGACAAAACCAGAACCAACTCTGAGTCGAGTAGAAACTCAGGAGAATTCAAGTCCAGAACGTTACCTAAACGTATTTCCGAGAACAAAAAGTCAGCTGAGTCCAAAGTAAACAGAAGTACCTCAGAGATGCCCACACCTCCTGTAAGAACGTCATCCAGACGTCCACCATCTTCCTCCTCGGAGTCTAAGTCGAGAACTCTGGAGAGACCGGGCAGAAGGAACCAGAGCAGACCTAACTCTGTTATGGAAACTTCCGGTGATCCTGTACCCAGCTTAAATGTTACACCGTGAGTTACTTTTTACGTTTCGGTTTACGCCCGAGTTGACATGGCGCTATTTTCGTAACACGATCGGAAGAAATGTATTTTGGCTGGGTTCAACTTTGCAGACTTATTACGCACTTTAGCAACATGTTTTTAACATATGTTTTCCTACAGGGACAAGAGAGATCGAAACAACTCGTTAGATAAGTCGCGCGAGGGAAGTAATAGTAGAAATGGAACGTTGAAGAGGAATGGAACACTCAAGAAAAAGAAAAAGTAAGTTGACATTTTTTATTAAGATTTTTATACCTTTCTGCTTTTGACAATGGCCTATTTTTATCCTAGATCGCAATGCCTTTACCGTAAATTCTCGTAGAATGTATTGGTTCCAAACTTAAAGCAGTAAAGCTGAATGGTAAAGATTACGTCCACATATAAAACCGCTCGGTGCAATATCATATCTCCATTACAGAGTTAACAAAGAGGAAACCCCAAAAAAGAAAGACTCACAATCCCAGGAGAATTTGAAAACAGAGGAACCTCCTAAGATTATGAAACCAGTTAAGACAGAGAAACCTCAACCACAACTCCAACAAGAATTGTTGATAAAGGAGCCAGAAAAAAGAGAAGAGCATGTCTTGACAGCAATACCGCCTGTAAATATAGAAAGTGAGAAAGAGAATGACAAAAATGCCGTGAACGAGACAAAAGAAAGTGTAACGCAGGATCAGGAAGAAACCAATCACTTCATTAAAAGATGTGACTCTAAAGTCATTTACAGTAAGTTCTTACATTCTTACAATCTAAATCGTGTTGGAAAATTTCTTGTTTCTTACTTTGCTAAGGATTTGTTGTCAATTCTTAATTCAACCGGATTTTAGAAATTTCCTGGAAAACATGTTACTATGTGATGAACGCTGAAGTAAACTTCGTTTCAACTTGCAGCTAAAAGACTCTTAACTTTTACCTCCTGCAGACGATTTTGAGGAGATGGAAGCACTGCTGATGGAGCAAGAGAGACTGACTGACAACCTGGAGAAAGAGCGACAAGAGAAGTTCGAGCTGGAGAGACAGAAGGAGGAGCAGGACAAGCACCAACAGGAGATGAAAAACACCATCAAGTCTTTGGAAGAGGAAATTATCAACGTGAGTGGTCTTCTCCTTTGTTCTTTCTTGGTTTGTGACGGATCTTCTTAAATCCAGACGCACAGTGATATTGTGCCGAAACTCGTTAATGTTAAGTTTTGAGAAACACAGCAGTATAGCACCTCCTTTTGAATGTGGAGTATAAAGGAATCGTAAATTTGAAATTTGATCTGCAACCCAGGTGTAGTACAGAACTTAAAATATAATTCTAATGATAAAATTTTATAAATTACTGAAATATGTTAGATTTTCCAGCTGGCCAGAAATTTAAATGGAAACTGGGGAGTATAAAATTCTAACATCTTTATTTTATTCTAACTGAGTATTTCACTGACTTAAAATAACAGACTCCGCACCCCGGCTAGGTTGATTGCAAGATGGTGAAACTAAAGGCGGGTAACGAGGACCAATACGACGATCTAGAGGACCAGAAGAGATCCCTCCATGCTCGGCTGATCGAGGAGCGAGGAAAACAAAGACAGATGGACGATCTGATATCTCTGTCTGGGATGAGTGTATATTCGGAAAATGGTCTGATGTTAAACCAGGTTAGCTGCGGATGTAGTTAATATCATACTTTAACTAAATTTCCAGCTGGTCTAAAATTTCTCACATAAGCAACTTGTGGGTCGAGCTTGACTTGATCAAGATAGAATGAGTTGAACCATATACTATTTAGTATATACTATATACTATATACTATATACTATATACTATATACTATATAATATATAATATATACTATATACTATATACTATATACTATATACTATATAATATATACTATATACTATATACCATATACTATATACCATATACTATATAATTCTATATTCTATATACTACTATATACTATATACTATATACTATATACTATATACTATATACTATATACTATATACCATATACCATATACCATATACTATATACTATATACTATATACCATATACCATATACTATATACCATATACTATATACTATATACTATATACCATATACCATATAATTCTATATACTATATACCATATACTATATAATTCTATATACTATATACTAGATTCTATATACATACTATATACTAGATTCTATCTATACTATTTAGTCAGTAAGATTAACCAGGATTCTGGTCACAGATGTTAACTGATTGTACTTCAACTTTTTGAACTCACTGGGATAAAATTATTGTAGTATCAAAATAATCCCTATCTCCACACTTAAATCGGTAAATCTAGTAGTTGTTCCACAGCTGGGGTTTCCTCAGGATGAAAATCGATCTTTCCTTAGTCTCAGGTGATAAATTTACAAATCCCTCGTTTCAAGTCAGGCAGTGCCTACCTGTTGCCGATCGTGACGTAGGAGTCACGGCACTTATAGGTGCCGCAAATTGCAGTAAAATACAATTGCTAAGCTGGCTGCACTACGGAGACTATATAAGAGGGGAGTTGTAATTAATATAAGGGGTATCGTGTGACATGGATCCCTGGTCCTCCCCACCAGAAGCGAGCAGTGAGTCACTGACAGAGAGAGTTTTTACGGGAGTCGGGTTTCACTAAATTAACATGTGTCTTGAAGAGGAAGGTAGTGAAGAGAGGTGCGGGTAGCGAACTGCTGTTGTTGCTAGCTCGATGACAGCGCCCTGTAGTTGGGCGGCCGCCAGGGTCCAGGGTGCACGTCATGGCCGGATGTGGACTGTCAAGATGTGCGGCCCGGTTATCAGGGGAGTTTTGAGAGAATTGTCACAGAGTTGAGTCTGCGCTATCAATCATACCTGACTTCCTGGATGTTCAATGAGATTATTTACCCACTTCTTTAACTTTCACATCTTGCTTAACTTTTGAAAGTTAAGTTGACTTGAGATGATTCTATCGACGTGAATCTAAATTCCATCCCGTACTAATTATCCAACTGTTGGCAGTTTTAGTGTTACTAACCCACTCCATCCTTGCCAGGACATCAGTGACTATAGTAAGCGGGAACTGCTGGAACAAATAAAGAACCTGAAGAAAGAGAGAACAGAGCTAGAAACAACCGTCAAACAACTCCGATGTGACAGTGCAAATGAGAAGAGGAAGCAGGACAAGGTCATCAAGGATCTCATGACCCAAATTCGGGGATTCCACAATGTTCCTGTAAAGAGACAAGAATCCACAGGTTAGTGTAGGTACCAAGTGTTATAAGTTTGGTAATGATAAACATTAAACAAGTTAAAAAAGATAGAAAAAGCGAAATGGTTTGGACGAAAATTTTAATGCTTAAAAATATCTTATTGCTGTTAAAATGGAACTGCGAGTAATTTTTTATTCCGATAGGTGCTCAAGAGACGATGGCGATCATTGCCGACTTGCGATCCCAGCTTGAGCAAATGAAGTCTCAGAATAAGTCACAGACCAAGTTGATAGAAAGGTAATACTAATTGATTTATACCTTGCATTTCTGTCATCTTTCAAATATTCTGTCGTCTTAAAAGTTGTGGTATCATTAAGATTTTACATTAGATTCGATTTTTTTTATTATAAAACCTATAATTTTGGTTCATTTTATAACTCCAACCACATCATGTCTTGTTGTCTGATCTAACTCCCGTCCAACTTCAGATTAGTTACAGAACGAAACCAACACTTGGTGGAAATGGCAAGACTGAAGGGGGACGTTGAGGAGTCGATACACCTTAAAGAGGAAGTCTCTTAGCAAACTGGGCTGACTGGCACATCAGGTGTATCGACAGTTTACTGATCTCAGAAGATGATCTTCTTGTCACATAGCCAGGTCTCTCAGCTACTTAGCTAGTCTCTATCCGACCTTATTTGCAGTCAGAGCAACCTTCGTGGAAAATAGGTAGTCGTTGTAAATACGTGAATAGCCGGACGTTTTGTGCAAGCTTTTGCCAGGAAATTTATATTGTTCTTAAAGATATCATCTGCGAAGATATTTAGCACTTAAAGGAAAAAGTGTGATTTCGTTAAGCTTTCCTTTGGTGATTGAAGGTCTGTTTGATTGATGACCAATTCTTTCTTTGCTACTACGGTGAAATGTAGAAAATGATAAGACGCTTTATCACCAAAAAACCTGTAGGACTGAAAATATTCAAATGGGATCAGATTTGATGAATCAAAATAATGATAAAATTGGGTAATGGGTATGAATTAAACGAGAGCTTTTCATCGCTTAGTAAGCTATAATGCTATAATACGCTTTTCAGTTTTAAAGAATAAGTTCAGGAATATTTTACAGATAGAGAAATGTATTTTTGAAAAGGAGTCACAAAATTTTAACCAGTCAAAAGGTAGAAGCACTGTCTTATATGTTATAAGCTTCTCAATGGTCAAAATTTGTGACCCTTCCCCAAAATACCTTTCTCTACTGTTCTGTGATAGATAATTCTAGAGTTGAATTAAATTTAATTGAATTAAAGTTAAAAGCAACTAAAGTGGACAAATCGTGATGGAAATTTGACAATTTTATTCTTTAGACGATAAACGTTTAGTGTTATATTCCTCGTTATTTTTGCTTTGTGTTACAAGTTTAATGATTGTAAAACTCCATAAGTCGTTGCCATTTTTGTTAGACAATCGTCTCCAGACTAAATATCGAAAAGAGTGACACCCAGATTATACTTACATTACTTTTTCAGGCATGTAGTTACAACCGCATATTTGTCAATCGTTTAAGTTTTATAGATTCTGCTTTCATAAAATGTAAATATGGTGATATTTTATAAGATTCAATTTTATTTGTTTTTAAATTTATTTTATAAGTGATGCATATTATTTGTTACAGTTGAATTTTAGACAAAATAAAACGACATCCTTAAGAAACATCATCGACTTAAATAACAAATAGCGGGAACCCCAAAAGAAAGTCAAATGCAATGTGCTCGAGTAACAACTATTTAACTTTGTTAGGAAACAAATTACAGCGGAATTACAACTCTTATTTTCAATAAACGTTGAACTTAACAGGTTCACTTGGAAATTGGAGGTTGGGACTTCTCATTAAACTTAATAAAACACTACAAGGTCATTTCTAAACTACTTGTTAATCATAACGAATAATTAACATATTTAAAGCACTCAACTCATCAAAGTGGTAGATGAATTCATTGATTGTAATTAGAGTTCTATAATCTCAATTGTTTGGTCTTGTTTTCAAATTCAGGACAAAACTCTCAATTGGTACTACTCAATTGGTACTTCAAGATTGTACTAATTTTGCGAAATGTGGATTACATTTATCAGTTTCGCAGGTCATAGAAAAATTATATCATAATGAAGATGGAAACCTACTTTAAAGTTAAATTATTAAATTATTAATCAAATCACTAATAAAATCATGCAATTTTTGCAGCTCAAAGGAAGAAGTGCAAATTTAAGGAAAACTCTGAAACTGACCCAGTTTTAAAAAGGATGCACTATTAGTCATATATTACAGAATAAAAAGTTTCGAAATAGAATTAAACGTGCCCCACTAGGGGCAGATTATCAAAAATTTTGTTGCGGTCAGTTTTCAGAGCATATATGAAATACCCTTTTGAGGCAAAATAAATAAAACATAATTTAATCTCAATCCAGTTCATCAAATAAATCAGCATCATTGGCTGAATTAAATCACAAGATCTGCCGCCTCGCAAATTTACGGAATTTTATGAATCACGTCAACAGTTTCTTCCCAAAATTAAGTGATCAACCGTGGTCAAGGGAGGATTCAGGATTTACAGTAAGGAACGGGGAGAGGCTCAAGACATCAGGCCAGGAAAAAGAGATTAGGTGAAATCTTTTTCGTGTTCATCTCATCTGACATTGCACTCACTCTGCACAATTTGTTTGGGCCGATCGAATCCCTGACATTTTGAAATATGGTCCTTTAACTTGTCAACGTCGTCAAACGAACGGTTGCACTTGAGGCAGCTGCAAATGGCCAGGACTTTCTGTCCGAGAACCAGGTTTCTGGGGAAGGTTTTACAGCTGGAGGGGTTGTGTCCGACCGTCCCGCACAGCGAGCATTTGTCACGTGACTTTCTGGACGAGTAACTCTTGGTGCCGTGGGTCGTGCTGGTCGCCTTGCTGGCTCGCTTCTCCTGCTGATGAATCTGTAACTTTCCCTGCTGCTCGTAAAGTCGGGGATCCTTTAGTTGGTACCGTACTTCTGATGTTCCAATCCCACTTCGGTTTGCGATGGGAAACTGCCTGGGAGTTGCTCTGATCTCGTCCCCTTCACGCCCACTCTGCACGTGTCTGGCCAGGTGCCGATTTAAAGAACCCTTGAACATGAACCCCTTGGAGCAGATGTCGCAAGAGTAGTAGTAATTCTCCTTCGTGTGTCTGTCCTTGGTGTCTGTGCCTGGTTTTGTGTCCAGAAAGTTGGGCAGCATGTTGTGGTCTATTATTTCTATCCTGGGGATGAAATTGGAGATTTGTGGCTGTATTATCGGGAAGTATCTGGTTACAGCTGCCTGCTCTTCTTGCGGAGATAACGTCTTGTTTGGCAGGCTGGGTGATGACGTCACGTTGTCTCCTGGTGACGTAACTCCGCTATCTGGAGAATTCAGGCTGAGATTGTTAGGTGGAGCTGGTGCCGTTACGTGTTCTGTTTCTCCTGCTTCTCGCAGCTCCTGGCAGTGGAATGTGATTGTGGAGTTTTGTACGTCTCCACCAGCGTTTAACGTTGCTTGCATGATGCTCGCACTGGAGCCCATATCACCTAGACAGGAATTGGTGGTTAGTTTTAGATTGTTGAGTTGTACTTGAGGATATTTCTTATTTGTATTTTGAGTGTCGTAGTAGTTCGGATATCAAGAATTCGGTTAGGAAAGCCGGATCAAAAGATTAAAACTTGGAAAATTTTGAAAAATTTTAAACATTTTTCTTAAATGTTTTGAGACAATTTCTCGAGAAGTAACGACTATTTTACTTTTCAGCACAATTTTCTTGCACAATTCCTGTAAATCATTTTCTTCCTTGAACACTGAACAGTTGGCACACTAACTTTCCCAAAACTACTAGCAGTAGCTGGTCAAAAGGTTAGACTCACTCAAAAACGAAAACACTTTGCACTTATACAAAACTGGAAATTTAAAATCGTGAATAGTGAAAATGGAAATGGGCAGCTATGTGTGTCGTCATTAAAACAGTGGAACTTTAAAGGATTTACAGGGTGTCGAATGGTCAAAATTAGCCACGGTGCAAAATTACACGGGAACCATTTGGTACCACTTGCCTCAATAATTGCTGGTTTGGATTGAGCCACTTCAGCGATCAAATTTACCAGAGGATCCGAAGTACAAACAACAAATTGGTCACTATCGGAAACTCGAGCCGTAAATTAAAAGGTGGTATCGACCGGTAAATCTATCTCAGAGATCATGTGTTCCGAGAATCCAACGTGCTATATGTACCGATAAACCCCAACTTTCGGAGATCAATGACGCAACCTGATATCATCGTATCGGATTATAGACTGGAAAGGAGCACTGTTGAACAAAGGATGAGAGACATTGTGCTGGAGGAGAGAGGTGTGTCAGAGTGAGAGAGGCTGCTCCAGCTGTTTCCGGAGATTCGATTTCCTTTAAATTTTGCCTTATAAACTTTAACAAGGACCTGATGGTTGCTACTAAGGTTACGACGGCCGCTACGAGGGCCAACAAAATGACGCTGCAACGCGCATCATGAGGATGTCACGTGGGGACTCTCCTACCAAGAAAATATGGAGGCCGGGTTGAAAAAGATTGACGAATGGAGGCTGTTGAAATGCTATGAAACTAATTCGAGTAAAATATATGATATGATATACGACACTGTAAATTGAGACCACAATGCTCTTGTGGGCAGCTCAAATATCACACAACTACTCATCTGAGATTTTGGATTGGTGGAGACCGAGTCATGTGACTCCGGCCCTAGGATCTGATAAAAATCATTCGTATTGGGTTGCTAGCCGGGTAGCGGAGCCGCTGGTGGACCGGCATGCGAGCCGCTCATAACCGAGCTTCTAACAGGTGTTTAGAGAGAAGGCAGCCCCACTGCCTGACTGATGACCACTACACTACTGCTCATTGCAGAGGGTCGAACTCGGCAGGAAGAGTCTAGACTGATAGTACACCACGTGATCAGGAGACACGAGCAGATATTCGGTCCTTGCTTCTTACTAACAGTACGATTTGGAGATACTTGATCAACTCGGATCGACACTGGAAGAGAGGATAGTGCAGTGGTCATGTGTGTAACTGTACGCTACGACAGCTTTACAGCTAACGACAAGGTAACTTGATATAAGACACCGCCTGACGGAACTGGTCAATTTTTGTCAACAACTGCAGTTGGGAACCTTTGACTGAATATTTTTCTGCTTTTCCAGATCTGAAGTCTGAGGCCCATGTATGGCTTAGGTTTGGAGGAGTCAAAATTGGCAAACGTGACTGCCGATGTCAGAAATGAGAGGAAAAGTTCTCGATGGATGGGACTTTTTTACTGAAACGAATGTAAACTATATCGCCGGAAACTTAGGAAATTTAGGTTGAACACATATGATGAGATTGATATTATCCGTATCAATTCAAGAATTGGTTTCGCGTCAAAAAACATCGAAAATTTATCTATGGGTACTGGCTACATTGTCCTTACGTTGGCTGGCCTGCTGTCGCGACATTTATGGAAAAACTATTGAAATTTGAAACGGGCCGCAACGTGGAGCTTGCTTAACCTCCAAAGCACAAAGGTAGAATGCCCTTTAGTTTTTTAATTCTTTTAGCCTCTTTTAACTCAAAGCCTTTTGCTTTTGTCCTACCATTCTGTAAACTGATACTTTTTATGGATCACCAATTAAGATAACTGTTGAAGAAAATTTCGGTGGATTTTTTATAATCGCTGAAACATGATGAACTTCTGATGACATGTGAGTGAATAAAATAATGCTTCAAAATTATCGCATTCACAGCATATGCCGCAATTATTTGTATTTGATATTTGAACTCGAAATCATAAATACTAAATTGTAAAACATTCATTTACATCGAAAAACAATCCACCGCTACCAGTACCGGTGGTCAACAAGTAACGAAATTCTGTTCATAATTGTAAAATGCAATAAATAAGTCAATTATAAAGTTGACTCGGCTTAAAAATTCCGGGACAAATTTTAGATTTTTTACTGATTATTATAACTTTTGATGATCATAGTTCCACACCTTGCCTTTATTGAATTTGAACATTGTGACAAAACCTCTTTAGTCTAAAACATTTTATTAATGGAAATTCTTTAATCCTGTTAATGCATTTTTCTTAATTTCTTCATAACTTTCTTATACTTTGTGGGCACTCACGTTACCAAATACTGTCTGATTAAAAACTTCACTAGAAAGCCAGAAAAAATAGCCATTAGTCAGGCTGTCCAGAATCACCGTCGAACGGCTTACAATTGATGTATTCTTTAATCCATGCTGGTGCTGTTATCCATTTAAAACCAGAAGTATTCTAGATTCAGGAACGGAAAATAGAAAGGTCGTTGGTCATTCAGAAGAACGCGCGAATGTAGAAGTAGTACTAATGTAGTACTTATAGTATAAGCACTACTATACTAGACTCTGGCCCTCATTGCAATGCGATACAATCAACATGTCCTTATTCTGAACGGAGAATAATATCCTAACCGAAATTTGATAAGTAGTGCCAGTAGCTGGACCGAATTTATTTGAATGAAGGGCCCATTGTCTGATTGTCTCATCGGCTAGATTTGCCAGCTGTGGAAGAGGTCTAAGAAAAGTAAACTTTCAGCGGAAAAAGGAAAAAGCTATACTCTCTTGCAACTATGATTCAAATAGGGCAGGGGCTCAGATTTCTAAGACTAAAGTATCTCTGTTTATAAAAATGTCTATTTTAAAAGAGTGTCTAAATATGTCAAATGATGAAGACTGAATCTGAATAATTCAAGAACTGGTATGGAATGAACTATCAACAGGATTGAATCTTAACTCGTTGGAAAAATCGTCCACAAAAATCGTTCACAAGCCACTTATCGCCTATTTAAAAAGTTTTAAGACTGATTGCCGAATTAAATGATGTTATTTGCAATTTGGCGGAGGACGGCGGTCCCTGATTTAGTAAACCTACGTGACGCAGCTGGGTTATATTTGGTGGCAACATCAGTTTGGAGCTCACCAGTAACTCTACCCGCTAAAAACCTACCAGTCTTATCTTTGTAGTAGAGTCATAGCAGCTACTCCAGCTGTGAAATACGATCATTGTAATTTATCCAACCTAATCTCTTATCGGTTTACTTCATCTTTCTGACTGGGAACAGGCCACAGGAAAGATACTGTGGCTTTGCGACAGTCATAAGCTGCAAAATCGTACAACCTACTGCAGAACTAAGGTTCGAAAAGGAAAAGACGCGCGATTTTGTGACTAATTGGAGCGACACAGAAAAATTAAGGATTTTCGCTATCAAATCAATAACATATAAGCCCGGTTGTGATTGTTGTAAAACGACCACGACAACCACTAAACCTCCAAACACCAGTCTGTACAGGTACTACAAGCTGCAGAGGAGGTGGTCTATATTCTGTGGTGGAGGGTAGTGAAACTCAATCGGCCAATTTACACCGGTCACTTCTACAGACAGGAACAAATTAAAGTCTTCCGTCTGGTGGGCGTCTTCTTCCTTCCCCGGCCTTGTCAGGTGGTGGCAGCGTTCCACCAGACCTCGTTAAGAAAATGTGCCCTTATAGAATCACTCACTTCCTCCTTGTTTGCTAACAAAGGCAGAAATACTCTTTTGCACACTTTTTTTCTTTCCCAATTATTTTATTCACAAGCAGATATGCCAAACTATTCCGAGGAACTTGTAAACAAGCTTGTATATGAATTTTGACGGAAAAAATCATCGTATGACCTGGTGAAAAAGCTGCTGCAGAAACTGATTATAATAGTTTGGCATAAGGGTTAAAATTAAGACGGCTATAAAGCTTCACTATTACTGCAAGAGTCAGATGCCTTCAACTTAGCGATGTTTTACTAAGAAGAGGAGTTAAAGAGGCGCCTAAGTTGAGAGACAGGATAAAGTACCAGCGAAAAGGAAGGTTGCTAGCTCATACGTCGCCAGTCAAACTGTGGTTAAAGCTCAGGACCTGCTTAGCACAGCTATAACATTCTCCATTCTTGTGAACCTATTCAGGGAACCATCGCTGGGACAAACTCAACCAGCTACAATCTGCTGGAGCAACAGAACATAAAGGGCGAGATTCTAAAAGTCAAAGATCTGGTGGTCCTGGCTTTATGCTCGTCAGGTGTAGCTAGAAAATGATCGGCCCCAAAGATAAAAACATATCACGTTACCCCAGGGGCTCAACTAACGGATGGAGCCCAACTCTAACAAGCTAGCGAAATTTAATTGTAAATCACCATTTGTTTTGCAGCTAGGGACATGGCTATGATCTGCGCTGCCTCCCTTACAGTGGCGGCAGATCTTGAGGAGCATGAATGACGACAGTTTGAGAGAGGTGAGATTGGGGTTATAAGTGGGAAACAGGAGCACGCGACCCAGGGAACCAAACCCGACACTGGATATCAGATTTTATTGCTACATCAATTTAATTTATACGGTTCTCTTTTGCGGTCGTTAACCTGACCGTGAAGCGAGTTGCGACCGACTAAACGGAGTATCAAATGTACACACTTGGCGTTTCTCTAGCGCTGGTCATTGACCCCAAAGGGGAAGGGAGGATAACATGATACTCTGCTCGGCACGGAGCAACAACCTTACTTTCCGTCTCAAATGTCGGATGATCGGCGTTGCGGTTCATGACCAGGGCGGTGAAGCTGCGGGTGCAGGTGGGGTCCGCGTGGGTTTCCCATGTCACTCCCCTCCCCTCCCGCTTAGTTACTGATCAACAGATGTTGGGACCGCTCCGCCGTGCGGGGTAACGGGACACCGGCCTTAGGAATATTCCCAGCGACCCAAGGTTACTGAAAGAGTAGCTCGGATCGCGTCCTTTCAAAATGAGCTGTACACCTTCAACTGCAATGTATTTGATTAGCCACATTAGCAGACGTCTGTTTGATCATAAGTGTAATTGGAGTAAGTACTATAGTAGTGTAATTCAAGAGGAGAATATTTGGACCGATTTTGTTCAGGAGATCCTTTGTGAAGAATATTTGCTAGGATATCATTATAGAAAAGTTTTTTTGAAAAAAGTGGCGTATAAATTGGTTTAAGTTTGCAAAATGAGGGCATAACAATAACATGGTTGATCAATCGTCCTTAAAAAATCATACAGCACTATAATAATAATGGGAAACTACTAATATTTAAATTAAGCACCGTCACCATTATCATACCACAATTTGTAGTATTATTAGCGATAGTAGTTAAGTAGTAGTAACAATACAACTCGTTTGTTGCTCCCAACAAGATGATTTATCGCAGCTCCCCAATGAATAGGCTACAATTTCATGACACAAATTCAAAGTGTGCAAACCGAGTACCACTGTACTAATGAATCATTACCAATGTCATTGTTGACAAAATTGTTGGAGATACAATAGAGAAACGATGAATCTAAGCGGCTTTTCAACTCTGTGCGGTGGTCATAGGGCCGTTTTGGGCTACACAAAGAAGAGGGTTAGTCTGCCAGTCGTAAATTGAACATCTGCATCGTTAGCCACAACAGAAAAGACCTATCAAGTGTCAAAATGTTCTTTCTTCATTATGAAAATATGAAATTTTATACTCAATCACAATGAGCTATAAATATGCTCCATTTTCTCAGTACTAGATGTGCTTAGAACTCAAAAGTTTTTATGAACATAAATGATATGCGATCAATCAGCATCATTGCATTAGAAGAAGTGGACTTAAAGATGCCTTAACCTACTTAGTCTACAAAGTTTTTGAATAGATAAAATTCTCCATCGCCAAAAAGCTGGAATTTCGCAAACCAAGTAATCACGGTTTTAAACAAGTATTCATGAAAAGAACATTCCCAATTGCTCCTTAATTGAGAGATTAATGAATAAAAGCTAAACGAAAACAAAACGAAACTCGTTGTAGCCAGCAAAATTGATGCGTTGTCCATTCAGAGCTGGAAAGTAAGAGAGAGTATGAGAGATTGAAAGAAAAAGAAATAATAACCACAAGATTATGAATTTCAATTAGTACTTTAGTCAACTGAATTAGACCAAATTTTTTACTTTTTTTTTTTTTTTTTTT
>JH153653.1:240558-251621 GCA_000226015.1 Mnemiopsis leidyi | reverse complement strand
TCTCTCTCTCTCTCTCTCTCTCTCTCTCTCTCTCTCTCTCTCTCTCTCTCTCTCTCTCTCTCTCTCTCTCTCTCTCTCTCTCTCTCTCTCTCTCTCTCTCTCTCTCTCTCTCTCCTCCTCCTCCTCCTCCTCCTCCCTCCCTCCCTCGAGTCCCCTCCCTCCCCCCGCAGTTGCGCTCAAATTTGTTGTTGACGAGATGATATTCGTCTAAACGTACGTTCTAACGAAACTTTGTTTGACTTTGTTGTTTGTCCGACCCTCATTCAAAGCGGAAAATAATTAGTGACGGGAGTGGGGAGGGTGCGCGCTGCTGTACAAACAAAACTTTAGAACGCCAGGAGAGCAGCAAGTTGAGCTATGGGAGCCGCGCGCGAGTCTGTTAACACATCGACAAATTTGTTGCATTATATAGCCCGCGCCGTACTGCTTTGCTAGCTACACGTTGCCTAGCTCTGCTGCCGTGAAGCGGCATCCTCCGGCGCGCCCCTAAAATCTTTTTGAAAAGGGTCACAACGTGAAACAAGTAGTAGTATCAACGGGCGATGCGCGTCTAGAATTTCTTCGCCAGGCCAGAAATGCGTGACACTGACAGCGCGTGATGGCCGCGACAGTAGGTTATCAACCTACAAGTAGTAGTACTGCTCTAACCTTGTACAGCAGCGCGCGCCCTCCCGTCATTTCATTCTCGAGAATGAGAGTCGGACAATCCTGCTTTAGCAACCTGTTATAAGTGAAAGTTTACCGGGAACTGCGCGGCTCTCTACGTTTCCTGGTTTCCCTCCGATCGGGCGCCAGGCAAGTGAAAGTAATTTTATGATGAGGGGATAATCCGTGTCACATTTGTGCGGCATGAGCTTGCCAATGCCTGGGGACATCAGGCTAATTGTTGCTTTGGCGCTTTGCATGTTGCAATTAGAGAGAGCCGCGCAGCGCCCGCAGCCCGGTAATGGGTAATGTAAGCGGCAGCGCGCACCCTCCCGATTGACGAGATGATATCCGTCTAACGTTCTAACGAAACGGATATCATCCTCGCCAGGACTAGGAGAGCAGCAAACTGCGAGCCGCGCGCGGGTCGGGTAACACCTCGACAACCTCCCGACATTTTATTCTCGGATTCTCAGTCTTTGTAGGTTGATAACCTACTGTAGCGGCCATCACGCGCTGTCACGCATTTCTGGCCAGGCGACAGACTTTCGAAAAAATTCTAGACGCGCATCGCCCGTTAAGCCTAAGGATTCTCTATTCGATTCGAATGAAGGTCGGACTAAGTCAGACAATATTATTATTACATTCACTTTAAGAATTTGAGAAGCGATTTGCAAGACTCAAGAGTCTGGTATCAACGCGTGTAGAACTTGAGCTGCGAATGCGATTAGCAATACTAATATATATCATGTATCAACGCGTGCAATATCAAATATGTTCATAAATAAGAAGATAAAAGCACGAATGTTTTGTTCGTTATGAAGATAAAAATCATAGTTTTAGTTAATCGTAAAAGCTTTCATTTATTATGAAGAGTGAAGAAATACTTATAAACAATTAAAAACATCCCGTATAAAAATCTATTTACAAGAGAGCAATAAATAAATCAGAATGTTTAAGCCATACAGCTGATTTTCAGTTTTTGATCTAGGACCATCATATATATGGGCCAAATTTCAGTTTGAGGCGAAGTTCAGACAATTCTCTATTCTTTTTACAAACAAGTTGGAGTAGTAGATATACCAATAGTTATCAGATTAAATAACGAACGCCGGGTCGCGGCAATACGCCAAAACAAATCATTAAAGGTCAGTGATTCGAGAAATAAATTAATGCCTTGAATTAAAAGAGATTATTATTAGGCTCGACGTTGTGGGGAGAAGCTCAACAAATCTCTTGGCACTGGTAGTCATCTTTAAAATAGTGGCAGCAATCACGAAGTAGCAGCTAAATTCAATAGAACTAAAATATTATCATATTGTCTCACTATCAAGTTCTTCCCTTGAAGTTAAAGCTCAAATTTAGCCCAAACTGGACTAAGTTACCAAATCAACCCAAAAGAAACCATCGATATTTACATCGTTAAGGTGGTGTTATCAGTCAGACTATTGAGTTAAGACATCCCCACTTTGTGAACGTCCCTAGTTTGAGGAGATAACGTGATGAAACTTAGCATTAGGAGAAAGAGGTAGGGTAGGTGGACCTACTCATTACAATTCCTGCTGCGGCAAGCCACTGTCGTCGACTCTATTTCGTCGCATGAGTCAACCTGGTGAGTGAGGGATTAAATCACCATCGCAATTCCAGCTTAATCGAAAAAATGGAGAAATGAAAGTTTTTGCAGCTAAACTCTACAGTTGTCAGTTAAAACTCACACAGTCAGTGACTTCTTCTCTCGAAGACTGTTTAAATGTAAGTGTACCTTGGTGATGGTGGAGAAATCTCCTCCCTCCGAGGGGAACTGCTTGCGAGATTTGACCCGAGTACCGCGACATCTCTTATAGTCTGTTATTTCACACTCGCCATAGCTCCATATTCCCCACTCGCAACCCCCTAAAGCCAATTCCAAGTTATATTAAGTTACAAGATATATACTATTCGTCTATTCGAAATTGATTGAGGGAATTTGCAAAATTTACGAATTGATTCTTAACTATTTAGTAATTTTGCATAAAAGCACGCAATTTCTTCAAGGAAATAAAGTCATTCCACGAGAGATCAGTACTTACGCGTGTCACACTGCTGGCCTACAATCTGAGGATTACACTCGCACTCCCCTGTGTAAAGGTCGCACTGGAAGTTTTTAGAACCTTCCGGATGACAGTTGCAATCTGGGAGTTTTTTTTGATCAATTTATGGAGTTATTTAAAGAACAGGACGTATTGCGTCCTAATTCGAGTTTAGTGTAGCGATTTCTGATCTGAAATCTGAGGGGTAAACTCAGGCAGTAAGAAAACTAAAACAGCAAGATTTGCTATAATGCACCAACCGACACACTGTTGAGTATCAGGATCAAGATATTGGTTTGCAGGACAACCATCACAAGTTCGGGGGTTGTACAGGTTTTGTAAGATTTGTTCTCGGGTGAGCCTCTTGAAGAAGGTGGCACACTTGCACTGCCCTGTATTCTCGTCACATGATAAGTCAGCTGAGGTGAAATGTCAAATTAAGATCAAAGTTGGAAATATAACGCCTTACAGTTTTTGATCACGCAGATATTGCCATTTGCCATCTATGTAAATATGTAAATATGTAATATGACTGAGACAAAGGCAATGAGGAGTGGGGGAACAAAAGTCAAGTAAGATACTAACGTTCCAGTTCCCGGTCTGCGTTAAGATTGGTCTGACGGATCACACCGTAAGGGTTACAATCGCAGGGTTTACAGCCCTCCCCTTCGTTAAGTCCGAAGTGGTTGAGAGCACAGGAGTCGCACTTCAAGCCGACCACGTTACGGCGGCATGTACAGCGACCTTCAGAATCGCACGTGCCGGACACAGATCCACCAGTGTCGCAGTTACAGTCTGACAGGGTTTTGTTACAGCTTACAGTTGGCAATGAGGACGTGTTTCTTTTCAAAATTACAAACAATGTTGGCAAGGGGTAAATTTGTCATCCTTTAAATTTAATTTTATAATTGTAATAGGTAAACTTTAACGTATAACACCATCGAAACAAGAACCAATGTTATTGGTCCAATAGTAGCAGTAAAACAAATGCAGTATAACTCACCGTTACATTGCTGTAACTTGACATTGAAGTAAGTACCCTCATCACAACTGAAGCAAGTCCTGGGAATGTCATAAGAACTGGGGTCCTCAACACACGGACACTGGCCAGACTCCTTGTCGCAGATAGCCGAGGAAGAGCCGGCCTCGTCACAACCACACTCGGCACAAAAACCTGAACCGTCTCGATAGTAGCCATCTCCACACTCCTCGCAGTTGTCACCTGAAGTGGATGGAGTTTAGCGTGAACGGGAAGTTTTGAAAATAACCTGAAACAATCTAAAAGTAGATATCATAATTTGCCGAGGAAACACAAATAGAATTAAGTGGTAAATCTGGATACCGACCAATATATCCCTCCTTGCAAGTACAGACACCAGTTAAACTGTCGCAGTTGTTATCGACAGAACCTCTACCGTCACAAGAACAATCTGCACAAGATCCTCCTGAGAAGTAGGTGCCAGCAGCACAACTGTCACAAACTCCGTTTATAACCACCTGAGTTTTATGTGTCAACCACCTGAGTTTTATGCGTCAGCGTGGGACTATCATTATAGTTCATACTTTAAACTTTTGACTTCAATTATTCAAGTTGATAGTTAACAGTGGAATCTAAATTGAAACAACCAGCTTTAAACCGAGATATACCTGTCCGTCAGGACACGATTCACAAGTTCTGTCGTTAACGAAGGTGATACCAGATTTACAATAACACTGTCCGCCGTACAAGCACTCTCTCATACCCATCTCTGAAAGGTTACATTCCATTCATGTTTGCCAAATAGAGAAAAGTGTTTCTGGGGGAAGGGTTACAATTTTTGTATCGTGTGTCAGCAATTGGCCAATGAGAAGCGAGGTACGACCAATCAATATGGAGTAACGCTATTACGTGATGAAAACGATTTGTGTCCCCTCCCTAAAAATACCTCCCAAAGAGGAGGGTATCTTAAGGAAGAGTCTCGAATCTTTTATTTCCTTGATAGTAAAAGAAGTTTTTCAACTTTTTTTAGCAGGGTCACAAATTTTTACCGATCAGAAGCTAGAAAGTACTGTTTTGTAGCTGTGACACCTCCCGAAAATAACTTTCTTAAAAGCCTTTACCTTATTTCTTATCGGTCGATCTCTGTCACGTGAAACAAAATTCTTTTAGGACAAAATTTGTGGAACGTCTAATAGAGAGTTTCGTACTTTCATGTGGGCGGCAAACCTAAGTTTCTTGGTTTCATAGACCTATAGATAGTTAGATATCTCGTAACGTATATCATACAGCAGTATCCAGGACACTGACACTCCAGTTCTAACTTCTATTTATTTAAAAAGACAAACCTGGTTGGCCGGCTTGTCCCCCCAGTGTGTTCTCCAGGACACAATCACATGGTTTACAGTCCAGGCGGTCCAGCGAGGGTGAGTAGTAGCCACCCTGAGCAGTCCATGTTAAGGATTTATTTCTCAGCATTTCAGTTATATAATATACTAGATAAAAACATCCAATCTGCCCATCATACGACTAAAAAAAGACGGAAAGGAATTAATTGTCCCGTTTAAAAAAGAAACTTACAGCACAGTTGTGACATTTCTCTCCATCATGAGCTTCATCACACTCGCAAACTCCAGATATAGGGTTACAGATAAGTGTAACGGATCCTTCAGGGTTACATTTACAATCTGGAGGAAGGTTTTAGTCTCAGTGTTGTTACTTTCTCCATCAGAATAGATCCGATAAAGAAATACAGGCATGCACATGACGTAAGAAGTCAATGTATTGGAAATTATAAGAATTTTTGCAACATTAAGGGACGTGTGTGTGAGACAAAATAATAGTGTGTAGTTTTTACGGGTGAGAACATCAGAGTTTATACGGGGCAAGTAAATTATATTTTATCATTATTTACATATTTGTAAATTATACAGGACAAGTAAATTATATTTTATTATTATTTACATATTTGTAAATTATACAGGACAAGTGAATTATATTTTATTATTATTTACATATTTGTAAATTATACAGGACAAGTGAATTATATTTTATTATTATTTCAGATTTGTAAATTATACAGGACAAGTGAATTATATTTTATCATTATTTACATATTTGTAAATTATACAGAGTTTATACAGTGCAAGTAAACAAGTAAACAAAACACATCACCTGTACATTCTCCGTATCTGAGATAATATCCCTCGTCACAGAGCCTACACTGATTGTCCTCAACAAAGTGGCCGGCAGGACAAGAGTTACACACTCCCTGGTCGTCCAGGTATTGACCAGCAGGACACTGCTCGCATGTCCGGGAGTCAACAAGGTAGCTGCAGGAGGAGGGTTTTAGTGCACCAGTACTGTAGTTAGTGTACCACAACTATAGTGCATTAGCGTAAACCTTGATCTAGAGCTTGTAGCAAATCAATTTAAAACATTAACGTTTTGATTTGACGAATAAATTATAGTATCATTCAATAATAGGCTTACTTGGAATCAATACAGTCGCACCGTCCGGTAGTCATATCGCACGATGTACTCTGGGCGTTGAGAGGGTCACACGCGCACGGCACGCATCCTCCTTCGGGATTGTACCGTCCGGCAACGCACGTGTCACAGAGCTCGCCCGCGTAGTTGATCTTGCACGTGCATTCTCCTGATACGGGGTTGCAAGCTGCTGTCCCGGTAGGGTCACACAGACACGCTGAAATAGGTATGATGGTAGAGTATGGTAGAGTATGATGGATGGTAGAGTATTATGGATATGTGAACCAAGAAATACCTGCTTGTTCTGCGTTCTATATATATATCCCACCTGTACAGACCCCCTCAACCGAGTAGAAACCTTCCTCACACGGCACACAAACATTATCTATCAGCTCGGTTCCAGGTCCACACTCCACACATCTAATGGGGAATTTCAGTTGTTACTCATTTTCACATCCGTTACTGCGAAGTAGCGAGTAATGAGTATCAAATAACTAAAACAGTTTATATTGTAATGTCTTGATCTTGAACTGCGATATGACTGTTTCTAATGTGTCGGATTTCTTGAATACTACGAAAAAAATGTTCTCACATATTAAATAGTTGCTCAAACATAGATAATTGTTTTGCTACTCTTTATAAAAACCGACCTGCCGGCCTCAACCCTGTGGTTTGGAGGACACTGCTCACAAGTTCTAGGATCTCTGAAGTACTCCACATCGGCAGGACACTCACACTGACCGGACTGGTCACAGATAGGAGATAAGGCTGATGGGTGACAACCACAGGGTCCACATCCTTCTCCGTAAAACCCGTCCTGGAGGTGTTAGTTTTGTCAGTGAACTGCCTGGTTTGGTATCGTCTTAAATTGTAACAAGGAACAAAGAGATTTAGATAGAATAGTCTGGTATGTGAGAGAGAGGCTAAAGCGTAAATATACTTACTGCACACTGGTCACACTTGCGTCCGGTAAAGTTCTCAGGACAAGAGCAGGCTCCTGTGTCTTTGTCACAAACACTGGAGAGGGAGTCAGGGGAACACTCACAAGCCGCACAGTCGTCACCATAGAAACCATCCTGGGGTAACGAGAGGTTAGGTGTGATATGTTTCATCTGCGGGAGATAAGAAAAAGAAGAGTGTTTGAGGCACAGTATCGAGGTACACTATCTCAGATAGAACGAGGCGAAGTCGTAGGGATTTATCTTCTTAAATCTCCTTAAATCTCCTTAAAGGGGTTGCTGGCGCTTATTGATTTATCGCACTGTTTCTCAATACCGATTTAGCAATAACACTCACCACACACTGGTCGCAGAGTTTGCCCGTGAAGTTAGGTTTACAAGTGCAAGATCCGGTTCTGGGATTACATGACGCAGTACCTCCGTCATTGCACGGACAATCTGGAGAGCGACAGTGTTGGGAAAATATAGTAGCAGAATTTAGTCAATGACTAAAAATAGAAGCTGACATTGTATGGATAACATTAAACCCCACTTTATCGGGATTAAGGATTCAAGATTTTAAAAAACGTGGTAGGGCACATATCAGTATTGAATACCAGAAAAAACAGAGAGAAAATAAGTTGACTGACCGACACACTCGTAGTTGACGATGTAGGTGCCCTCACCACACTCCTCGCACCGACCACCCACCAGGACCAGACCCTCGGTACACGGTCTGCAGGTCTTGGAGTTCTGGTACGGTCGGTCCCCCACACAGTTACACTGGCCGGTGTTGTCGCAGGTGATGTCCCCGCCGACCGTGTGTTCAGTTTGACACCTGCACTCTCTACACTGTCCTCCTGACATGAAGTACCCGTCCTGTGGAGGGTGGTTAGGAGGGTGGTTAGGAGGGTGGTTAGGTGAGATAAGTTAGACAATGACCGATCTGGACTCAAATAAACCTTTTTGTAAGCTTCCACATTTTTCAGGTGTTTTGCTTTAGACAAAATCCGAGCGACAACAGTTGAGCTTGTTGCTGTGACCTTGACGGGCCTTGCTGAGTTAGCCGGTATCTTTTGAAGGCAAACTTTCTGACTGTCATTAGTTAAAATAACTAACCAGGCAGCTCATTAGGATTTTCTTACCAAACAAGCATCACAGTTGGAGCCAGTGTAACCACGTTGACATTCACACTCCCCGGTTATCTTGTCACAGACGTTATCGGAGGATCCCAGCAGAGAACACTCACAATCTGAGTGAAAAGTAGAGTAGAACCAGATAAAATAAAGAGATAGGGGAAATAATCTTGAAAACAGATAAAGTTAACAGACTTATTTCTACGTCTACCTCGAGTGAAGATGGAACTATCTAAGTTACGTACCAACACAAACCCCGTCAGGACTAAGGTACTTCTCATCCTCACAGTAAACACAGACGTTATCTTTAACGAACTGACCGGGCCCGCACTCGACACACTCGCCGTCTGTCAGTACCTGGTCAGAGATAACTGTTACTTACTACTAATTTACCTTACTATTACTTACTTACTATTACTACTTACTACTAATTATTTGAAGTTTAGTGTTGGGAGAACGACATTTTTGGGGATGTGATGAAATGGACACAGATTAACCTCCAGAAAACAAAGATAGGGGCATTAGTCATTACTTTTCGGGGAATTGGGTTTAAACTTTAAGACGCCTGAATTTCAAATTTTTAAATAAGGACAAAACTTGTGGGATCTACCTATTAGTCCAACATAGCCCATTAGTAAGTCTAAAGCAAATACATAAATAATAGCGCTGATATTTCTGAAGAAACAAATGCAAGAGAAAATGAACGTTGTACGACAGTGGTGTGCGTTACCAACGATAGTAGAGATATATTATTTTTACCATATCATTAGGTCAACATTTGGTTCTGTATCGCGGTATTTCTTTGTTTTTTGTTACTTTCCAAATCAGAATAGACTTATACTTATAAAGATAAATTCAAATCAACATACTAAACATACAATTTTATCTACAATTTAGTGAAAACAAAGTCGTCTCTGAAATAGGTCTCCACAAGAGGACTCCTCCTCTCCTTCTTGCTCTTCCTCCTGAATCTTCTGAAGAGTTTCCTGGTGAACTTCAGCAGAGGAGTGTAGCAGGAAGTGTGAGGTACTGTATACAAGGTAGGGGTATCTCCATCACCTCCAGGGGGTGGAAGTAGGTTGTCCTCGAACTCCGGGGGAGGAAGGAGATGATCAGGTATCAGCCGGTGATGAGGATGCAGAACAGGGAGGGTTGGGTGGTTGAGAGTCAGGTAGGTAGGATCATGTTGATCTGGTTCCTGGAGGGTGGAGGTGGCGACCGGGACAGGACAGGGGGGGTGTGAGGGGAGAGTAGTTCCAGTGGGAGCAGCTGGTCTGATACGAAATGAAGGAGGTGGATCCTGTAGAGCGGGTGTGGGAAGGTGAGGGACAGAGGGTGGTGTCTGGAGTAGAGGTCAGGGGAGAGGGTGGAGGGGTAAGAAGTCCTGTAACGTTGACGTAGGTGTGATGTGCCGCTGCAGGGTTCCGGAGTCGTAGGTTCACGTATTGGCTATCTGGACTGGACGATCTCCGATCACGAAGTTGAAGGTTGACGTAAGGGGAAGGTCGGTGAGCTGGAACGTTAATGTAAGGGGTAGGTTGGTGAGGAGTTGAGGGCTGCTGTCTGGAGACATTGAGGAAGGGGGAAGTGTCATGTTGAGAGAGGATTCTGAGAGGGGGGGTGAAGTATCGGAGAGTGGAGGTACTGGAGGTTGGTTGAGGGAAGAGGTAGGAGTTAAGTCTGGACATCGTATTGAGGGCTAGATCTTCACTGGATACTGGAGTAGCGGATAACGAATGTGGTATTTTTCCGAGTGACTGTACCCTATATACAAATGTTGTACTCGCTAAGCGATCTCATGGATTTGTCATAACAAGATCGGCTATGTGAGCCACCCGACATGCAACCAAGGTTTGAACAACAATGTGAGACGATGAGATGATATTTGATACCACGACACGTGCAAACACGGTGTCCGGATCAGATGACAAGGATTGGTAAAATAAACAACGTGATGAGATCTGCCAATCAAGGTCACATCATCCTTTCTGCTCAATGATGTGATCTGATATGAGATGTGATCCATGATATAATGTAATTCATTACCCTAACTCAGCGAGAAAAACGTCAAAAACAGCGAAAGACCCCAAAACTTTCCATGATAACTTACATGATTATCAGGACATGTCTCACAAGTTACTGTGTCTAAGAAGGGAGCTTTGTCGGGATCACATCTACACTGCCCTGTGTTTCTGTTGCAGATTAGTGAGAGGGAGTTGTCCGGCACACAGCTACACTCCATACATCCCGCCTCAGGACCGAAGTAGCCCTCCTGAGAGATAATATATCACTGAATTATAATAGAAGTTGTATTTCATGAATTTGTATACCTATTTTCGTTTAGAAGCACCACTATCTGTACCAGTTCGTATAATTCAAGTAAGGCAGGGGCAAACCACGGATAAGATTAACGATTATAGTAGTTAAGATATTATAGTAGTTAAGATATTATAGTAGTTAAGATATTATAGTAGTTAAGATATTATAGTAGTTAAGATATTATAGTAGTTAAGATATTATAGTAGTTAAGATATTATAGTAGTTAAGATATTATAGTAGTTAAGATATTATAGTAGTTAAGATATTATAGGTAGTTAAGATATTATAGTAGTTAAGATATTATAGTAGTTAAGATATTATAGGTAGTTAAGATATTATAGTAGTTAAGATATTATAGGTAGTTAAGATATTATAGGTAGTTAAGATATTATAGGTAGTTAAGATATTATAGTAGTTAAGATATTATAGGTAGTTAAGATATATAGGTAGTTAAGATATTATAGTAGTTAAGATATTATAGGTAGTTAAG
>JH153653.1:225597-239579 GCA_000226015.1 Mnemiopsis leidyi | reverse complement strand
CCATGGCGCCCGGGTCCCATTAGGGGTGCACTTTTGGGCGATAGAGTACCGTTAAGGTCCCATTAAGGTCCCACTAGGGTCCCATTAGGGGTGCACTTTTGGGCGTTAGGGTCCCATTAGAGGTGCATCGGTATTCTTTCATACGACCCAAAAGTTACCGTGTTGTCGCCACAAGCCCCACACCGCTGAGAGTCGACAAACGGACCGTTCTCCTCGATACAGACACACTGCCCGGTGACGTCATCGCACACGTTGTTTGCGGAGTTGTCTGGGTCGCAGTTACACGGCAGACAGCCCTCGTCTGGACCGTACAGCTCTCTCTGGGAGCAAGACGGGGTTAACGTGTGGGGAGGATCATGTTGTCAGTAGAAAGATGTAAGATTTTCTAATTTTACTCAGTTGGAATCATTAATAAGGTAGTCGGTTCTTTTCTAACTGTTGCTGTTATTCGACAGACGCCTGGGCTATAAGAAAGTCCGGTGAGCACAGTTAAATTGTCGCAGTCAGATCAGATATAATACTAAAAAAGGTCCTTTGACCTGGTACTTCAAATTATAAAAAAGCTCAGTACAATTCAAGTTTAAAAGAGAACTTAGACTTACTCGACAAGTGTCACATTTGTTTCCTTTGTAGTTGGATTTACAGTCACATCTGCCAGTTGCTTCGTCACATACTTGTGACAGAGACCCCTTACCGAAACATCCGCAGGCTGGGAGGATAAGTTTATATTAGTGATGTAGTGTGGCATAATGTGTGGTGAGATTAGTGTCGATAAATGCTAAATATGGTTAGAAATTAAAGTCCAATCGTCGACTTCAAGAACCACAAATTTTTTTATCTTTTAAATTTACGCCAAACCGACGAGACATATATTTGACAGTTTATTGGGGATGTATCAGACTAGGTCAGGATCTTTGATACCAGATGTTCAGAAAATGATATTTCAGAAGCGGTCAGTACCAAAAATCGGTTTGAAATGGCTAACGCTCCGCCCTCAAGTTATAGTGTCTTACTATATAGCGACTTTCTTTTGGGTTGACCCGCTGTCGAGAAACTTTTACGGAAAGTTTTAATGACTTTCAACAAAACTGAAGTCAATAAATATCATAATCGCCTAAAAGGTCAAAAGCGTGATCATTTATCAGTCACGTGATTCCTCCGTTATTGAAAAAGGAGATTTAATGAAAAACATCGCTGTCAGATATACCAGGTTCTTTGGTTCCTTCAAAGTTACCCAAGCCTTCCGTTCTCCCCTGGCACAGCTCAATCTTTGTTGAGCTTAATCTGTATTGCCGTATCTACTGGTTGTAATGACTGCAAGCAGTTTGATCTATCTGGTCAAGTCGTCTAAATGCAGGTAGACACTACATGAACGTGATCATGATTTTAAGATGTTTAAGTCCAAGTCATAAATACCTTACTCGGGATTATTATGACCGGGATAAAGTGGCGGGTTTGAGGTAATTTCGCCATAATTTTCCCGAACCACATTTTCACCGGTCGTTAATAAACCCGCCGTCTCAGCTTTTAGGGTTCCTGAGGGGTATGGGTGCTCATATTTTCATCGTTGTCGTATTTTCACTAAAGAAGACTATTGGGACAATTGTTGTAGGTTTTTCGGGTTCATTTGGCTCAAATTACAAGAAAATTACCTTTTTGCCCAATTCTTGTCTTATATCCTTATTGCCAAAGTTTATTGAAATTGTCCAATTTTCAATTTCTTCTAGGTATTTACTATGTCTACATTATGAAATAGGACTCAAAGTTAAAGTAGCAGTTAAATTAAAAATTGAATTAGATAAGCTGTCAATAACATGAATCAATTCAAACGGGCATCTAAGGAGGATATCTTTTCCAGCTCATTTACATACTGCTAGTCTGGTTTCCTGACGTGTGTCATGGCTGCCCAAACTCCTGAGCTCAAAGAGATCCCTAGGCCGAATGACTACAGAATCGTTGAATTTTCAACTGCAGTCGCTTCTAGGGGATTTCATGTGTACAAAGCGGTCGAAGGGAACGATATACAGCTTGGAGATCATGTGATGATACAACGTGAAACTTCAGTTGATTCTCTAAAAATAGATCGCTTCTCCTGTGCCGTTCGTCGGCTCAAAACGCGAAGTTTAGTGGCTCCAACTCTAGTTACTGTTGGCCACGTGCCGTTGGAGATAAGTAAGCTATGTCATTTCTTCTTAATCCACGGCGGAGAGATAAGTGCGGTTGTCGAATATATAGTGCCCAGGAGATCTCCCATACCAAGTGGTGGGTTGGAACTTGGAAATCAAGTCGAAGGCAACGTTCAAAGCTGTCGCACCTTTAGCTGACAAAATGAAGGTACTCCTAAGATCGGCATATGACTACGAGTTCCAAGATCAAGGAAGGAGGGACAATGAAAGGGATGATCCAGATGGCGATAACGAAAATGATTACAACTTATTGGAAGACTAAACAGCTCTCCCTTTATCTTAATATCGATCTGTTTGTTTCGCTTCTAATAGTAAATATCCTGTTTTTAACAAGTTTGATAAACCACGAGTCATTATTTCTGTCTAATTTCAAAAATCATTGATAATTCGACTTGTTTCTCAAGTTTTAGCGATGTAAAATTTCTGAATTTGCTTACTTCAATAAAGAAAATTTACATCTGAGACAAAATTCTTGAATCTAAAATTGAAAGGTTGGACACCGGTAAAAAGGTGACCGGGAAAATGTGGTGGGTTTTGAGCAATTTCGCCATATTTTTCCCAAACCATATTTGACCCGGTCGTTAATAAACCCGTCGTAATAATCCCGAGTAAGGTATCTAGCCGATCCAGAACATATGACATCTAGAGCGATGTTTGGCAACTTTTGATGTGATTGGGTTTTAACTTTTCAATGACATAGATATTTCCCAAGATGAAACATTATGAGTTGCCTGACGCTCGTTGTAGATAATACTAGCGGGCAAAACCGCTTGATGACACCAAATTATTGTTTGTGTTCATAGATCTTTCTATTTTTCTTTTAATTTTGTATCTTGGGGTCATTAAGCAAAATATCCCCCAGGCTCAGTGCTCACGGACCTTTTTTTAATCTCATTGCGAATGCAGCGGCAGTAATTTCATGATGATTGTTAATCACGATACATAGTTTGATTAAATTTTGTTAAGCTGATGACTCAAACGCTCATCTTGACTTGCTTAAACTATCAGCAAATTTGCAGTAACAAGAATACTTCACACTCGCTCAACTGTAGAGATTTACTCAATTACTCACGTTTGCAAACTCCGTTTTCCAAGAAACTCCCGGGATCGCACCTCTCGCAGGTCCTGGTGTCGACGTAGGGGAAACCGTCCAGACAGGGGCACTGTCCGTTGTCGTCACAGATAGCGGTGTTGTCGAGAGTGTTGTCAGTGACACACTTACACGGCACACACTCTCCTTCCACCAAGTATCGCCCGGCAGGGCATTTCTCGCACCGTGGGGGGGGGGGGGATTTATTGGGCAATTAGTTTGTTTTACCGGTAGGTGATTACATATCCAGAGGAAAAAAATCTCACGACTAATTTGTCCAATAATTGATGTTCTGTGAGCTGATACAATGCAATTACTGCGTGAGTACCAGTAGTGATTAGACCGGTTGGGCCACTATAGAAAATGAAAGTGAAATTTACCGGCGTGTGTCGACGAATGGCACTCCGGCAGGACAGGCACATTGCCCAGTAGTTTTGTCACAGACGTTACTAGTGGCGTGACCCATGTCACAGTTACAAGGGTGACAACCTCCTTCAGCGTCATAGAAACCGTCCTGCGGAGGATTAGATAGAATATCAATGTTTTAACTAGCATGTAAACTTACATGAACATGTTAAGTAGTATGTTAACTAACATGAACATGTTAAGTAGTATGTTAACTAACATTGGCTTTTTTCTAGTTTAATCGAATCATAGTTTTAAAGTTTCATATTTCTTATAGTCCTTATAGTTTCTTATGGTTACATTCAAAGTTCAAAATTTCTTACAGAGCTACGTCACTAAGCAGTTGACCATATCTAATCATTCAGTAGTATTGAATAATCTGAAGATGTGGCAAAATAACCAAGGTCGGACTGCCAATGATCGCTCCCTTGTGACTTGTGAAGCCCAATAGGAATAACAACAGTTTTCTATGTCATATTACACAGGTATTCTGTCGGCCATGTCATGAGGGGTGATGAGGAGAATTACACGATAAGTCCAGGTAGGGGAGTGAACTAATTTGTCTTCGTGGTAGTGATAGAGACAAAGTGATGTGGATGATCAGCTGTACATAGTTCAGGGGTACTGCAGAAATATAGGTATCTTATCTTCATCTTGTTTCAATTCATTGCCGAGCATTGTCGGCAGTGGACTGTGGCTTCATACTCCCCTTTTTGTTATCCATCGCTAATGTGATTGTAAATCTACTGGGTTTATTCCAAAATGTTTCTCTTCCGATACCTAAAATACTTTGCTTCATAATAACACATCTGACAGTTTCAATAGACCGTCCCCACATTCTTTACACATACTATCTAGATGCGCAATGTTAGCGTTTTGACGATATAGAATTGTTATTGGTTCTGTACAGCACAGTGGCTCGAAGCAGGACAGACTCTTTCCAAGAACATCCTGGAACTTGTGAATTAGTTAATCGCTTGATCAGAACATACCAGTCTGAACTTAATGGGTTTTATTAACAGAGACATACACAATGTTTACCATCGGTATTCGACATAGGACTTCCCCACAGGATAGAGGATGTCTGTCACAGGTTTTGTCTAATGCATCGATGTGTTTGCAGCGCAAATCACACAATTCACTCAGGTCAACTTTTCTAATGTCTATCGGTTGCAAAACGCAAAGCGAGCCTCCAGCAAGAAAAGACGCCGGACAACTTTTGTGTCAAAACGCTGGTCTAACTTTTTGTGGCCCAAGGCTTAGAATCACACTGTAAAGTGATGTTGCCAACCTTCCTAAGCATTTTACATCTTTGCTTTATAGTGCGAGTGGTGAAGAAAATATGGCCTTCTTTGAAACTTTGATGATAAAAAGGACTGTGAATGTAGCGATATTCATTTTCTTGTTACAACAACTGAGAAATGGACTGCATACCACTCTTCATGAAGTCAATAAATAAGGATGACATCTTTTTTAATCCGGGTAAAAATTTGAAAAAAAGATTGATAACGGTCCAAATTGCAGGTTGAGTGTATTTTCTGGCCTTGTGTGAAGTTAATCTTGTTCTCGGGTTCTCCTTCAGACTTCTTAGTTTTGCTTAGAGGAGATTAGGAGCTGACAAAATATCTAGGCCAGGAAGATATATTATCTTTAGGAATTCCAAATCCAGATTCTCAGATTCTATCGCACTAGGAGGTTCGTACTTCAGCATAGGTTTAAAACCTTGATGTAGGCCGCAACCCTAAAATGACGAAAAGTCTTACCTTGCATTCGTCACAATTGAGTCCTTGGTAGTTGTCCTTACACTCGCACTGGAGAGTTGTAGAGTCACAGGCATTGTTCAGAGAGCCAATAGGGTTACAGTTACACTCTGGGGAATAGGTCATGAATAGCTGTGAATGTTTTGCTGTAATTAGAAAAATCTTTTGCAACAACTGCTATTAATAAAAGACTCTTTTTTGAAAAATCGTCGGTTTTAGGCTTTTTTATTTCCCGTTTTTGTCTGGCTTCGCTCAGGAAATAGCAAAAGATTCTATTTTTAACTTTTACAGATAAACGTTCTCGCGTTTTTTGTCGAATAGTCAAAAAGATTTGAGACGTATTTTCCTTTTTGCGTATTTTGGTCAAGGCAGCAATAATTTTACAGGTAAAATTCAGGTAAGCGTGTCGAGGTATTTTGTATGTACCACAAGTTTTCTCACTTTCTCACTTTGATTGCTGAAGTCCGACACCAGGTCGGGCGACTATGAACAAAAACTCACTTCAGCGTTGAGTCTCAGAGTTTAAACTACCAATTTTAAATCATTTAACGCAAAGCAAAAGCAACTCAGCCGATCTTTAAACTCTTGACTAATTACTCACCATAGGTAGTGACGACTGAGAAAGCTTTGAAAGACTTTCCTCGATACTTGAACAACGCGTTGTATTTTCCAGAAGTTGTTATTGTACCCAGACTAATTACAGATCTTAAGGTCCATCCTGATTCCAGCTGTAAACTGAATTAGATCAATCAATCTAATGATAATCGTAAAAATCTAAAATTTACGATTTAAAATCTGCATGTTACAATAAGCTTCCCCGTAACCATTTTTTGGTCTTGGTTGGCTTAAGGTTTCTTCAGTCTTGAAATTTAGCATTTTAATCCTTTCAATTTGACGGCCCCGTCAATTTACACGTCAACACAGTTGATATAATTAATAATCACGTTTAAATGGACTCACAATTCATCAGTGACTTCGGCATTATCGATAGAGCACTTTCTAACAGTACAGGAGTCTCCTTGGTGTCTCCATTCGATTCCTCGTTTTGGCTCTTCAGCCATTCCGCTGACGATGGTCGTCAAGCTTACTTCGCTGCCTGACTGAACTCGAACACTGTTCAGTTCATAGGCTGAAGAGAGAGGATTTCTTAGGTGCAATATTTCATTGTTACTTTATTCTTTATCATGGACGGTTAAGTATACACTAAACACTTGAGAATGCTTGTTCTTCCTTGTTGTGTTAAAAAGACAATATGTTGTTATTGTATTTATATTGTTATTATATATTGTTATTGTAATTATATTGTTATTATATATTGTTATTGTAATTATATTGTTATTTTATATTGTTATTGATAGGAGACGTACTGATCACATCTACTTGAGCTACTTGGTCTTGCACAACTCGTCCCTGGTCGGGGTCCTCAAAAATAAACCGACACGTGTAACCCTCGTCTTCCTCTGGGACGTAGTTCAGCGACATGAAGTCGCTCTCTTCAAGGATCTGAATCGTGGGAAATTTAGTTTGCGGAGGCGAAGTTTTACTATACGAAGTTTATTCGTAGTTGCAGCGGATAGTCATTTACTTTTAGTCTCATAACAGTTCTGATTTGAATACTACTTTTATCTATATGACTAAGACATGCGATCTTTTTGGGAACTTTTTACTCGAAATGATTTAATTAATAATTTCAACAACTACTATTAAATAAATGATTCGAGAATGAATACGAACGTGTCTGTTCGAAAAAGTTCTCAAAAGGATCGCATTTCTCAGTCATACAGACAAAAGTAACATTTAAATCAAAAGTAGAACTATGCAAAGTAGTTTCATCATGTAGTAGTAGTATTATAATGCGAAAATTTTTTTTTTGCATAAAGTTAAAAGATGTTCAATTTCGAACCTCGTATCCCTCTTACAATGAATTTGGTACCTGATGTCCACATTCAGAGCTTTCACAGCCGTCAGGTCCAATCCAGAGAGTGTTGTCAGCCGATCCGTTCTCCAGGACACAGCTAAGCAGAGCAGGGTCACCGTATTGTACTACATCGCCTTGCGCACGTGCGACTGAGGGAAAACGCGTGCTTTAGTTTAACGTCCATGTGTGTGATGTGGCTTTACTTAATGTGGCTTAAAGTTAACAAATAAACTAGAAAATGGTAGAAATTCATTGGGACCTAGAATCATAAAAGCCATTAAGGAATTTGTATGCCAGAAAGTCAAATTGGGTATGATTCTAGAGGTCCCAATGAATTTATAGAGAGCCTTTGCTGATTTTTAAAGGAGTCGTGTTGAAGGCAATGGATTTCCGGATTCTACCGCTCTTCCGCGATAAGTTTCAGCGACACTTAATTGCTTGTCGCGGTTCAGGTCGTGTCGTGGAAGAGTCAAAGTAGCGGACTGTTCCGCATCAAAACATAATAAATTTTGTGTCTGGGTGTTTCTTTTCTGACCACCAACACCATCTATTAGATAATTACAACATTTGTCGGGAAAAATCGATTTTCGCAGTTCAGTCCGGGTCGCCGGTCGCGGTAGAGTCCGTGTACTGTAACAGGTAGTGTAACAGGTAGTGTAACAGGTATTTAACGTAATCGACTGCAAAACGTCTGATTCTGCATAAAATTCAACGTAGTATTGAGGGGTCTTCATTTGATATAACTAGTATGTCGCTTCAGCGAAAAATATTGACTTCGTGTTTTAATAACATCCGATACATTTCATCAAACTTTCTCCAATCACAACGGTACAGATGCTTTTTGAAAGGTAAACCTCTCAGCACTGTACAATGTTATTTATTCAGTCTATCATGGCAACATAATATCAATATACTTGATGTTACAGTTGCAATCAAATCGACGATACAAACAATGGGGTCGTCCAACATGCATGCTTTATCGTTTCATATTGACTGTCAAGTTGAAGATAGTGGAAGCTTTATGAAGCATTATATATTAATATGATCGATTTGAATGGGGTTTTTGGCGACCGTTAACGCGAGACAGGAGTGACAGTTTCTTGCAGGTTTAAACTTTAAATATACTAGCAAGTTTCGTTTCGGTGGAACTCAAAATTATCTTCCGTTATTCTTGAATATTTCGTCGTCAACTGCCATGTTTTACATTGCTTAGAAGCACGGTTAATTGTTTGGCCAGCTGGAAACAGCACTGTTCACCCGTAACTGTCCAGTCCACACCCCTGAACCCATGAAATCGAACTTGCTCTAATTGAAGACCTTAAATTGGTCCCGTCCAGGCTCTAACCACAAAAATTTGAAATTTGGGATTGTACGATAAAATTATGATTGTACGATAAAATTATAAAATTATGATATTATGCTATTTCAGGACACTCGGCCAAAGCTTTGATTTTTATGGTAATACACTATTCAACCTATGGGGAAAAAACCTCCCACCCGCGCCAAAGAACAGCTAAAGAACCGTTTCAGAACCGCTAAGAGCCGGCTAAGAACCAAATAACGGCCGCTAAGAACCGGCTAAGAACCGCTTCAGAACCTCTTCCAAACCACTTGAGAAACGCTCAAGAACCACCAATATAATTAGTAAGTCTAATAAAATTGGAATTCAACTTATGCAAAGAACCCCCTAAGAACCGCATGCAGGTTGTGATTTGGGTTAGAGTTTGGGTTAGGGTTAGAGTTATATCACTATTGGTTAGCAAGAGGTTGTTAAGCGGTTCTAAATCGTTCTTGAGCGGTTCTAAAACAGTTCTTAAGCGGTTCTTAACATTAATTGACTAATCATTCGACTTACCTAGTGAAATTGCGGTTTTTAAACGGTTCTTAAGCGGTTCTTAAGCGATTCTTTAGCGGTTTTAAACAGTTCTCAGCCAGATTTAAGCAATAAGCAGTCGTTCTACGGTCCATAGCCGGCTCGTAGCGGTTCTTAAACTGTTCGTCGGCGAAGGGAGGTGTTCGACCTGATTCTCCAGCTAAGTCACGTTCCAAACTCAGGAATGAGGGGGGCGAGCCAAACAAGCCCATTGCTATTTTCCTATTATCAGGACGTAGTAATTTTACGCCGCCGAGTAAGAAACGGAGGGGGTCCGGCGGCTCAGTCCTCAGCTGGCTCCAGAGGCGGTTCCTCAAAAAACTGTCAGCAAATTAATTGAAATTTAACCAATCGTCCAAGCAGCAAATTACGTAAGTTTCTTTAATTTGATTTGAAACTTTCGTCAAACAATATAGCGATACACAAATGAAACTCCGCCGCGCCATCCTGCAAATTTTAGGTGACATAATTTGACTTCACCTAAGTTGTTATTGACGGAGTGACGGCGGAATTTTGTTCTTGATTAAGTCGTCGAAGCCCAAAAAAGTGTTGGCAAATTAAGACTATTCAGTGCATTTTCTCGCAATTTGGAGGTGTTTTTGTCCCACAACTATTTAAAGGTATATAAGAGTGTTTTTAGATAAACATTATTAAATTGAAATCCCAGAGGGCAGTATAGCCTCCCCCCGCTCCCTGGCTGAACTCTCTTTTGGAGGATCAACAGAAAATTGAGATGTTGGCTGTACTTCTTTTCAGGTAGAATTAGAGTGTAACAAAAAGATTGATTCTTCAAGTTAAACACCGTTTCAGCTTCTTACCTCATTACTTTACCTCTCGTTCGTTTGTAATTTTGTTGTGATACTATATCTGTCAGAGCACCGTGAGTGGCATTTAATATTTACCGAGGGAGTTCCACTAGAATATGTCTAAACTTTCGTAGTTGCATGTCATCGCGGATCTAGCAATCTCCAACAAGACGCAGTTATAGTTTCGACAGTTACGTTTTGTTGGTAGAAACTCAGATAAGTTAATGGGGTCCGGGGTAATATACTCTTTCTAAAATCATATTGACATAATTTTTAAATTAACTGATGTGACATCAATAGTTATTCATTTTTACTCACCGAGTGCTCACTATGACCGAATGAGCGGCCAGTCCAATTAGTACCACTGTGCAATCAAATTTGCACATTTAATCATGCAACATCATATTGGTTACCCGTTCGATAAAACCACATGGCTTCCATTCCACCAATAATGATATTGCAACCAAGCTATTGTAGGTGAAAAGACAACGTATTTGTGTCCGCGAGCTAATTTAATATTGTATTAGTCGACCTTTTTAACCATTCCTCAAGCAATTTATTTAAGTACAGAGTACACCATTTGCTTGGGTGCAATTGACGGGGCTTCATTCGATATTGGTTGGTAGAAAAACCAAGTGTTTCAACTATCAAAATGGGCCCGATCGATTGAGTATTAAATCTGAGCTAGGGGGTTTCATTGAGCCATTTCTTGATGTTGTTGATGTTGTTATTTAATGGAAATATTAAAAATCATAGATGTGAATTAATCACCCCGCCACTCTGTCTGCATCATGCTTGTAGTTGCAGACTAACTTCAACATGAACCACCCTGATTACGTTAAGGGTTGGCAATACCAGCAATTTGCGAAGGCAGGGAACAGAGCTCCATCTAGAGCGACTGATGAAGTTTCTCAACGAGACAATCAACTTCGCATTGCTGAATGGAAATGGAACTGCAGCGATAAATCCCGTGCAGAAGTTTTGTTGCCCTAGGCAGAAGGAATCTTCTGCAATCACCAAACCACATAGGAAATGTGGCCCCTACACGTGCGAAGGTACACGTGCAAGAATACAAACCAGCTAAGGGAGACGTAACTAGTCACCAAGACTGGTACCTTATTTCCTATTACAGAGCAACAATTCTAAATTTACCAGCACAAAATTTCTAAAGTCACCCCTTTTGCATTGCCACATAAAAAGGATGTGAACTGTGAACGGAGCGTTTGCTGTTGCTAACTTATTTAACCTATTTTAACCTATTTTAATCTATAAATGACCTCGGATATGACTAACTTTCAAAATTTTCTGATCTTCAAAATCAAGTGCAATGGCCGTATAATATTGAAATGCTTTTCGTGGAGTCTTGAAATAGTGAATAATTAATCTATGACCCAACCATATACATCGATCAACACGACAATGTGTCATCTAAACCTAGGAATAAGATTTACCTGGCACAATAAGTCAAACAAGTTCTCATGAAATAAAAATATCAATGTTATTGTTGGATACGTATTGCATTATCATCATGATGATGCCCTATATGGTGATAAGTGGATGTTGAGATCCACGATTGTTACAGACTTGTGCTTTGCAAAATGGAATAAAATTCATGATTAATATTTTTGATACAAATTCAGGTTTGCATTTGAAACAGTCACACGATTCCAATTTGAAATGGAACGCAGTATAGTTAACACATCCAAATCCAATTATCCTGTCCTTAAAACAGTGCATGTTAACTATGATGTCTCTGTAAAAGCAATCGACTTGCGATCTAACATTATCGCCCCGGCCATACAAAGCTTGAACCGGGCCACAGATTTATACCCAGTACAAATAAATTCAAACAAATTTCGAATCATTCAACATAATCGTATGTGAAAATATCTGACCTAGAAACGACAACTGACTTAATTCCCTCAAAAAAAATCACACGCAACGATAAACTTTTTAGGACAAAGCGCTCTGTAGCGTGCCCCTATTACGTGCTTTAGACGTCACTCAGCACGTGCACAGACCTCACACTGCACGTGCATTAACTTCGCGCAGAACTCTCCTGTTCCTACGCGCAAAGTTCTCACACTCCTCGGCCGCGCATTCCTCCACCTCAATGTTGGGGTTACTACAGTCCTCTTTGAAGGGGATTGTGTCATGGTCGCCAGTAGCGGGTTCCAGTTTCTCCTGATACCTCAGTCGCACACACCGTCCCTCCCGGATCTGACACTCGGACCAAACCGTCCAGGGCTCAAGACGACACGACCCTGAATGTAGGGTGTTTAGTTTGGGTGGGCACTGCGGTCTACTTGGGGTGGGCACAGCGGCTTCACATGGGGTGGGCACAGCGGCTTCACTTGAGTAGTACTACTACTGTTACAGCTGGAGGTGTTCTTGTAGGGCACACATTCACACAACAAACCCAAAAAGATCTTCCGTTCGGCAAGAAATGAGAGGAAGGGGAAACTTGTCTGCTTCACGAACTTAACAAATGTACAACGTATAACACAAAAACCCAAACATCAAGCAGCAAAACAGGTGCTTTTATCACAAATCAGCATCAAGAATATCGACAGCAAACTGAAATTCCAGTACAATTGCGCAAATTTAACCGTGACTAAAATTTGATATCGGTTGAAGCAAACTGTTTCATTCATTGTTATCACATTTCTGAAAGATTGCAGAAATCTGTTCTACGGCGATAAAAAAGTAGTTAAAACGGTTAATTAAGTGGCCTTGTCTATCGAATTTGTATTTGTAAATGAACTTGTCATTGCTTGTGCAATTCTTAAACCTACCTTGTTATTGCTTGTGCAATTATTAAACTTTGGATTAAGTTGTCGAACCACTTTATCACTTTACATGGCCGAGGAAAGCGATGATTCATTTCTTTTTTTGTACACGCCGTTATGGGTGTATTTTTGGTTTTAATCGCGAGTCATTGACTTAAGATCGGATTGTGGTATGGTTTACTTTCACCATTTTTAGTCAAATCGATGTTATGTATGTCAAAATTAAGAAAGATACCGCGCCGACAGACAATAATCAAAGTAACCATTTATTTTGATGTCTATCCTAACGACTTTCCTCTTGTTCTAGGCAGCGCTGATAGGATAGATCAGAAATAACTTAACTCCCACATTCTTACTTTGCCGTTCAACATTCAGATTAAACTTTGAAGATCGTTCAGAGGACCAGAATAAATGTGATAAAGCAACGATTTTTCACTATTATTGTTTAAATCATGCGATTTTAAATGGTGCTTTAGAATAACATAAAATCCCACACAAATAAATATAGTAAAGTTTTACTAAACAGGATAGAAATTCATTTATACCTTAGATTCATAAAAGTTGGTATAAATTCATTAATAACAACACATTTTTTGATTTTTCACGGTGGGGGCGATGAACAACCCGATTTCACCCAATATCCCCATTTTAATTTTAGCCGAATAGATATTTTTTCCATCTCTTTTTTATGCCGAAGGCAAAAAAGTAAAGTAGATGGTTTAAAGTGGTCGGATTTTGGGGTGGATGGGTAGGTAGGTAGGTAAATTTCATGGTGTCTGGTGTAACAGATGAAAACATGCGTTAAACTCCGCAAGACGTTCGTTACCACGTGAACGCAGCTTTCGAGGCTAGAAAGCTTGCTCCTACGCAAAGTTATTTGCTTAAGAAATTTCTTGGTCCAAAACGTGCAATTGCGTGATGCTACTTGGACCACATTTTCAGCTCAACTGAACAACATCACGCAGACGGTAGATCTTTGTAAAACAAGAACTGTCGGCAAATGGGATTGCATAATGATAAACGTAAAAGCGGTACGGATGCTGAAATTGTCGTTTTGGCGGAAAACGAACAAAAGGTAGCGGGCAGGCTAAAAACTTGTATGGTTCACTGTCAACTGTCAAAATGCAATGGTATACAAATTGATATAAGATAAAT
>JH153653.1:203940-219717 GCA_000226015.1 Mnemiopsis leidyi | reverse complement strand
CTACTTAGTAGTAAGGACTGTGTTAACACTTAGTTAGATAGAATTGTGTTAACACTTAGTTAGATAGGACTGTGTTAACACTTAGTTAGATAGGACTGTGTTAACACCATGCTGGCTTAGCTCCCTACTTCTCTCTCGCTCCACGTGGAGCCGAACGATGTGTCACGCGCCAGTTTTACAGATCTAAGTGTAGCCTTATAGTAGACAGTAGCGACAAAACGTCACAAAAAGGGACAAGAAATAACAATAGATAATTGCACGTCAAGAGCACATTTCTTTAGAAGTCAGCTGACGCACGCCAACTCGCAGTGCAGTGAACAATATTACATGCCTTTCAATTTTCATGCAAATTTTATTTGCACGATTTATTTGCAAGATTTGATTGACTGAGTTTGTTTAAGCGCCCCTCAATTGCTACCTGCATTACGGAAAATTTAATTTCCCCGTCTTAATCTACATCTAAATTGAAACTTTACCGAAAAATTGAAAGCTAAGCTTGCCTGTACAACTTTTGTTTCTATTTCAAGGGTAAAAACACCTGTAATATCGTAATCCTCACACAAGAATTACAAAACTTACGTAAGAACTGTCCGTCACTCTTACAAAACTTACGTAAGCACTGTCCGTCGCTCTGGTAAGTGCCCTCCTGACAGGTGGTACACTTGACGGGGTCGGTGTACGCTAGACCAGGTACACACAGACACTGTCCGTCAGCCGAGCACCTCGGGTCTCCCCCTATCGTGTTCTTGGTGTCACAGTTGCAGGGCAGGCAGCCCTCGCTCAGGTCGTAATATCCGTCCTGTGGGAGGGGGGTTTCAGTGCTAGAGGTCCGAGAGGATTGGAATTATACAACAACTGATTAATTTTGAACCTACTAAAAAGCGCAGAGATTGTAAAAATGAAGTTATTCTGTGTAGACTTAACATAAATGTTAAGTGAAATTCCGCCTTCTTTAATCAGTGATAGGAGCTTGCCATTATTTAACTCATACCGTGTTCGCTATTCATACAGCCATAGCAACTTGCGATAGCAGTATACGTGCTTAAGTGACTAATGGTGAGTTGCTATTGCTGTACATGTGCAACAGTGGCAATCGCAAGTTGCGCTCACCATAATATGTTCGGGGTCAAATTTCAGGGCGCAATTTTAACTCTGAAATTGGTTGGAATGTCTAGTTTCGGTGCTTTGTTTAATAGCTTGATCACTTTTGAGCTATCTTCAATATTCAATAGTTCAGAACGCAATTAGAAACTTCTTTTAACTTATATTTTGTTACTTTAACGCTTCATATTGACGTGTTGAATACGAGTCCTGATACCCGGTTAAGCGTTTCATATATAAATCGCTTGAATTTTCAGACATTGAGGCTAACGGGACACTCGCCAGAAGGACATGAGAATCATTAGCTTGCACGTTATTTTGGGATGCCACGTGCCCGCAGTGACGATACTGGTTAAATGTCTGGCTTGTCACGTGACTAGTTTTAGAACAATAAGAGCGAAGACAATGGTCGGACGGTCACTCGGGTAAAATCGTTTGGACAGTTTGTTTGGTGTGCACTGTGCGACGCATCCTTTGAAGATGGAATGACGTTTCACTGCAGGTCTTGAGCTTGTGTGATCTGTGAAGACAATCGGTCTTCACTCTTCGATATTTCACAAATATGGGCTAACTCTTCGAAAAATCAGTGATTACCCGGATTAATATCATGGAATAAAATCTATGTATTGTGAAATAATCCTTCAACTTCGATTATCTCTTAAATTATCTGTGGTAGTTTGTTCTCTGCTTCTAGGAATGCTTGCCGACATTTTACATATATAACAGGGAATGGAATAAAAAATAGCTCATTTTCCCAATGAAGGAATTTGCCACCTGGTACCTTGGTTAAAATGGCGCATGAATTTTTATCGTTGTTAAATTACTCGACTTGACGTCAAACTGTTTTGAGTTTTTGATCTGAGATAAACATAAGCAAATACAGTGCTGTATTTGCTTCTAATTTCAACTTGACGCTCCTGTTGTATTCTACCGACACGTTGTGCGGGTAATTAATCTCCGACCATCATCCCTCTGTATCTGTAGAAAAGTATCAGATCCTTAGCATGAAAAAATCGCCATTTATCGAACATTTCTTGCCATTCGCTATAGTAAAGATGCTACAGTCGGCACACCAACAAAAGCCACGAGGAGGGCTTTAATTTATCACATGTGGTCGCTGGCTCGTGGACTCTCTTGACGCTTCGCTACCTCAGTACCTATAAGCCTTTGGAGCAAACCCTTTCTCAGATCGCTCTTTTCTGGCAAGGGCGCACCTCCCACTAAATTTCCATTCCCAATAGATTAATGATGTTGAAGTGCCGAGTGCGGAGGATTGAGCTGGTGATTTCATTAGGAGGACTTACCCTTTGAGTTTGGTCAGGTACCAGATAATTGCTTCATGGGTGGAGGTTATGTGTTAGATTTGTACACCACACAGGACTCAATGTGACCGTTTGACGTACAGTTAATTTGTCCTCTTTCCATGTTTCCAATATTCGATTATTGTGGGGAGTCACATGTGACACGTGCGTAGTTTTACATACATCTCACGATGCTGAATTCCGATTCTTCATACCCGTGTTTTCTAGAGTTGATTAATTGTAAGCAGTAAAATCTGATATTTTCAGTATATTTAGTAGTTTATGTAGTTTGACGTACGCGGTACGGACAACAACCTTAACGTTTTCAGTCCCTCAAATCTCATCCACATTCCACCTCGTTAGTTTACCCAAACACTAACGAACTTGTTACAGGAAGATGTCAAACAGTACGCCCAAATCCTACTGTGCTATCGAGACACATGATGAGTATTTGGACAACGCTGACCTGTACAGGGAAATTGTCGCTGATCCTAAAGAGGTATTTGCTATGGCAGGGGTTTCAATAGTTTTCTTAAAATTTTCCCATGAAAACCCATATACTGCTCTATGTGTTTCTAACCACAATACCTGTTATCAAACTAACGCAATTACTTTCAGCTGTACATAGGGGTTCTGAACCTCCTATTCACACTAGTAGGGTCCTCAACTAACCTTGCCATCATCATCTTCCTGGTGAAGAACAAGAACCTGAAGGACGTGCCCACACTGCTCTTTGTGGTGTTATGTTCGACAGATCTGCTGAGTTGCACTGTCTTGGGAACATTCCAGACTCTCATCAGTTTCAGGGCCATAGAGCTGACTAGCTTTATTGAAGGGTCTTTCCTTTCTTTCAGACTTATATCCATGGTCTACAATGTGGTGGTGAGTAGTTTTTGTCCAGCTGATTCCACATTGTTGTTTAACAATAACGAGCTGAACTTAGTATCTGAAACTGAGAAGCCTCCGGATAGAAATTTGACTGACCCATTTTTCACCTAAAACCAACATCTACTCTCCCCCTTCAGACAAGATACAGTCTGTTCCAGTTCACACTAATGAGCGTCAGTAGGTGCATGTTGGTCCGGAGTCCGTTCAGAGAGCTGAACAGACATGCCGTGTCGTGTTCTCTGGTCGGGTATCTCATATTGTGTCTAGTCATGTTCCTCCTCCCTTTCTGGATGTGCCATGATCCTCACCTGGCCTACAAGGCTATTCTCCTCTTTCGGATCGGTAAGTGTTCTTGTCAGACAAGGTTGCGTTTTGGTTAATGTATAAGTAGGACAACCAAGTATCAGAAGTGGACATTCGTGATCATCGATATACTTATTTTCACTGGAAAATTTAAAATGAATCGTTCAGGAAGCGTCGACACTGCGGACCAGGTTTCCTTCCGAGACGGAACAGTGGATCTAAAAAGCGGAATCCTCATCTTCTCCTACGAAGTTATCTCCACCTGCCTGCCCCTGATCCCCACCACAATAAGCTGCATTCTAACCGGCATTGAGCTGATGAGGAGGAAGCAGGGCGACGAGAACACCCCCTACATGGCAGAGAAGCGAGCCAGCGCCGTAACCGTGATCCTGCTGACGAGCAGCACGGTACTCTGCTTCCTTCCCCGCACCCTCCTCATCCTCAGCTTTCTCTTCCAGGAGACCACGCTGGCGGATCGAATCCTGAGCCTGTCACAAACTGACGGCTCTAGGGTCATTTACCTTCTGACAACCGGGCTTGCTATTGCCAACAGTTGTGTTAATCCTCTTATCTTTATAATGAGGAGTCAGAACATTAGGTGGTATCTAAGATCCATCTTTACAAGGGTAGTCGCACCAGAAAACTCTGTTTTCAGTGAAGAGATCAGGGCGACCGGAGCCACTTCCATGCAGATGTCCCCCACTGTTATCTCCAACTTCATGACCGCCAGTGAGATGGGGAAGTGGAAGACAAAGACGTTGAAGACGATTACAATTTGCTAGACGTATGGTAGACAATATATCTACAGTATTTTCAAGATGTGTATCTATTAAAATAATATTCTATAAAGTAGAGTGTACACCTAAAGTTAGGCTTCCATCGCACGATTTAATCAAACCGCCGATTTCTTAATTTCTAGTAAGTTTTATCTCAGCTGATTTGTTACTCTATATTTATGTTGCTACGATTTATAGTTTAACACATTCCAAAGTTCTTTTCACTACGTGAAATCGAATCATTCCCGAGAAATTCAAAACAAGAAAATTTAAAAAGCGTAGTGATGAAAGGGATCAGGAAAAAAACGCAGGGTATGAGATTTGATGTCTGAGGAAGAACGATAATAGAAACTTCAGAACTTACCTCACAAGCATCACACTTGATGCCGTAAGCTCCCTCCTGACACTTACATTGCCCGGTTTGGAAGTCACACTGCAGGTCCGTAGAACCTGTCACGTGACACCCGCAGTCTGTGGGAGAGGGTGGTTAGGAGGTTTAGTATAGAGCTATTCGGGTAACTTGTCAGTCTGTCAGAACCTCACACTCCATATCCTAGCACATTGTAACTATGACCACCAAACAAACACCCTCACCTGTACATCTGCCGTTAAGAGCGAACTGGTAAAGATCACACGGCTCACACCGTCTGGAGTCGATAAAGAAGACACTGGGATCTTCTGCACAGTTACACTGTCCATCATCAGTGTCACAGTCTCCGCTATTGCCCACTGTACCAGACGTCTCGCAATCACAGGGAATACACCCCACCAGGTCTACATCTCCGAAGAAGTAGCCGCTCTGAGGATATCGATTAGATCAAGTCAGGAAAGTTTGAAATTTACATTTTAAATACGATCGGGAGATATCCTCAAACATATTAGTTAGCATTACATCACATAATGAGATAATGCTATTAGACAGGTGTGCAGAAGACTAGAAGCTTTCATCCAAATAACATGACCTATAAACACCAGCAGACGTTACCCACTCTGTTTCGACAGCTGTCTGAGACTCACCTCGCACTGATCGCACTTCTTGGAGTCGACGTTAGGACCACAGGAGCAGGTACCGTCCCGGGTGCAGGACTGAGAGAGAGCACCCCGGGGATCGCACCCACAGGCTGGGAGGGGCACGGGTCAGGAGGGGGTACTATACTTATAGTCAACTACTACAGTCTACTACTTATAGTCTACTACTTATAGTCTGTATTTATAGTCTACTACTTATAGTCTGTATTTATAATCTACTACTTATAGTCTGTACAATGCAAGTTGTCAATTGGTTTTTTTTCGTCGACAAAAATTGTAGACAGACAGGAAGAAGGACACACAAAGTATATTATTGAACATTTTCTTTGCATTTGAGTGTTAGATGTTTCCAAGATAGATTAGATGAGTTCTTTGCATTTGAGTGTTGTATGTTTCCAAGATAGATTAGATGAGTTGAAACTAAGAAACTTACGAACGCATACTCCGTCCAGAAGGTACATGCCATCAGGACATCCCTCGCAGGTCCTGGAGTTGATAGTTCCGTACCCCTCTTTACACTGACACCTACCGAACATGTCACACACTGCGGACTCAGAACCTTCGGGGTCACACTCACAAGGTCTACACTCCTGGACACCCACTATGTTCAGTCCGTAGAACCCTGGCTGCAAGGAGATCGTGTTAGTGCTGGTTGATGGTAGTTTATGACCGGTGAATTGAATAGATTTCTTGGACATCGTAGATTTAAAACAAATCCGTCCAGTATCTTAGGAGAAACCATGACATAAACGCACAATGGTTTAAAAACATAAGCATTATGATATTATTGAGCATTCGGTATGTTTGAATTTCGAAATTTTAACTTTCCTTAAATAACAATAAGCCAAACCGGAATATGTTAAAAATCTATTATATAACCTAAATATAGAAATAAATTCAATATTAATTGTACACCATGATATCATAACAATGACTTATTACCGCAGGTCAAATAAATCCTGTGCACTTTAAATTCAAGGAGCTAAGCTATTTAGTTCTAAACTGGTATACCACTAAACTGGTATATCAGCTCAGCCCTATGAAAGTTGAGAGAGTGAGTCTCAATGCCTTAACGTTGGAAACTGAGACCAATAACTAAAACACACTCACCTCGCACTGGTCACACTTAGTTCCAACAACGTTGGGACCACAGTCACACACCCCATCATACAGACTACACCCAGTTCCTGTCGAGCCGTAGGGGTGACAACCACAACCTGAAAGTTAACTTGTCACTACTTGAAAATACAGTGATTTTGGTCGGTTTACTGTTTAGCGGCAGAATATAAATTTCATCAATACACCCTTGCAAGACAGAACCTTTTTTATCCAATACTTAGAGGAGGGCCCATTTTTATATTAGATTGGTAGGGGGACTCATTTTCAAAATGTCAGGTCGGGAAACACAGCTCAGGTTATCACGTACTCTGACAAGTAGTAGCATCTAGCATGAAGAATCCGGCAGGACATCCGTCACAAGTCCGGGAGTTTATCTGGTTCTGTCCCTCCTTACACTCACACTGTCCGGACACCGGATCACAGGGCTGGTCCGGATCTACCACTCCGTACTCGTTACAGTTACAGGGTTCGCATCCTCCGGCCATAAAGTTAAAGAATCCAGGCTGAAAGTCGTTAATATGATTTAAACTCGAATTTATTACCGAAATATCATCACATTTTGTTTTTGTATTTTACCGATAACTTTGTAATGTTTGTATATATTGTGGACCTTTAAAAAGACGAGGTCTTTCACGTTTTACTCTGTCGATACACAAGGTGATAATGATAAGCCGAATGATATGTCCGATTTTATTCAACTTAATTTCGTTATGCAGCAAATCTGCAGGCCTCTAAGCTGCAACTTTAAAGATAGACTAAGGATGGGTTTTTTAGTTAGAGCTTCACATTACAATAAGTACGGAAGCTCTTATTTTCACTTGAATAATTTTTTGCAAATTTGTCAATACGGATTACGGTGCAGATGTGAGAATAGAAGCATGATAAAACGCTTATAGACTAGTTATAGACTAGATTTTAATTAGTAAGCTGGTGTAAGTATAGTAACAGCTCACCTTGCATTCGTCACACTTAGTCCCCTGTACTGTGGGCTGACACGGACACTGTCCCTCAGAGTTACACTGTATCGATATCGATCCTTCAACGTTACACTCACAAGCTGACGAAAAGTGAAAGTTATAGTGTGGGTCATGATGGGAACGCTAGTGTCGAAGTTAAAGGCAAACGAAATCCAAAATGGTTAAAAACTGCCTATGTCCCTATCTAATTATATTTTATTGTGTTGAACAAAGTCAGTAGAACTGACTAAAAGACTGAAGTGGTCTGAACTCTGTATTGAAAAAGACACTCACGCTCGCAAGTTCCAGGAACTTTGCTGTACTGTCCATTAGGGCAGCCACTACAAGTTCTGGTATCAGTGAAGATAACGTTGCCATAACAAGGACACTGTCCCGAGTCAGCGTCACACTGGAGACTTATAGAGTTGTTGGGATCACAGTCACACGGGATACACTCTCCCAGAGTGGCTAGACCGTAGTATCCGGGCTGGGGAGGTAGCAGTTAGGGGAGGGATCTTGTTGGTATTTTGGAGGGGTTAACTAGTTAAGTGTAGAGTGTAATTAGAAGCAGCAATCAGCAGGTTGTTTGATAATAACGGGGCCTGGACCATCGCACATGTTCGATCTCAGTATCTAGGTCTCCAGGAGTTAAATAATAGCCAAGTATCATGTACCAGGTAGGTACATATTACCTGCCCCAACCTACCTCACATTCGTCACATTTTGATCCGACTACTCCGTCCTTACACTCGCACTGTGCAGTGTACAGGTCACAGTTGTTATTAAGTGATCCTTGGGGATTACACTGGCAATCTGAAACAGGGAAAATAAATGAAATCAGATTTATACTGTCTAGCAATCAATTTTTATTTTGTTAGGCACAAGAAAAAAAGGCACCTGTTCTCAATCCAAGTATGAGTATTTGTGTAATCGAAGTCTAGAACAATTTGTACTTCGTGCTCAGTTATAAGTATCTAAGGATGACAGAAATAATCCTCAGGCCCGGCTTGAAGATATCTGGACCGACCTTCACACTGATCAGGGCTGTTGGGAACAAGAGCCTGTCCCTCAGGACATCCGTCACACTGTCGTTCGTTGATCAGGTTGTGTCCCTCCTTACACAGACAGTTACCGTTAACGTCGCACTGCAGGTTGCCGTCCTCTGTTCCGTAAGGGTTACAGTCGCAGGGCCGGCAAAAACCGGATTCGAATCCGTAGTGGTTCTCCTATAAGAATGATATTGTAGAAACTTTCGGATTAACAAACGCTCTTGTTGGAAAAAAGGTAGACGCGAATTAGGAATTAAATGGATTATTTTGCAGTAGTTTTAAAACCCCAAGGTCTAAACAAAGAAAAATCCCAACCTCACACTCATCGCAGGAGATGCCGGTGTAGTTCTCCTTGCAGATACACTCCCCAGTGGAGGAGCACCTGGCAGTGCCGGTAGTGTCACACCCACACTCGTCACACTGGCCCGTCTCGGAGTTGTAGAACGTGTTGTCGGGGCAACTAGCGCAGGTTCGGGAGTCTGTGTAGTCTAGTCCTGGTTTACATAGACACTGTCCTGGTGGGAGGTGTAGGAGTCAGTCCGGGTTTACTCTGGATCTAGAGTTAATGTTAATCTAGAGTTTATGTACTTCAGTATATCAGATTTAACGATGGCTGATTTGTTGAGGAAGCCAACTGATTTAGTACCTGTCACAGCATCACATCTTCTATCGAAGCCGATCGTATTTTCAATGACACAATCACAAGGCTTGCAACCGTTCCTTCTGTCGTAGAATCCGTCCTGTGTAATGAGTCGTGAAAGAAGGAGCAGTATGTTTTGAGTGTTGGGGTATAGCTGCGCGACATATTGGGATATTGATAAGAAAAAAAGGGCATGGGATCAATTAGCGGTATCTGTTGTTCGAATTATCTAATTTTATTATCCCCACAAAACGTAAAAAAATAAAGAACAGAATGGTGGTGCGCAGTATTTGTATAAGTTTACTCTAAGACTTTTACAGTAAAAAGGTGAAGTCAAGCGATGATATGAGGCCAGAGTTAAACAGTATGACTGACTAGCTGCAAGCGACTTATTTTTTTTAAATCTTTGACTCTTGTAAATAGAACAATAAAATTGTAAATTCTGCAAGTTTACATCGCTACCAGCTTTGCAACTCACCTTACACTGTGTACACTTGTCACCGGTGTAGTTCTCTTTACAGACACACTGACCGCTGGTGTAGTCGCAGCTTTCTGATACCGATCCCTCATCGTAACATCGGCACGCTGACAAAGATAAAAAGATAAAATAGTGTTCAATAAAGCCGGGGTCTCTAAAGTCTGTTTAAACTATTATAAAACGAGCTCGAAATATTCAATTATTATCTATCAAGTTCAGTCATCGCCTTTAACAGAATCATCGAACTCATACTCATCTGAGTGTAAAGTTAAATGAGGAAACAAAACAAATCCTTGTGTTTAAGTACTCACGTTGACACTTGCTGGTAACAACGTTGAAAAACTCCCCAGGAGGGCATCCGTCACACTTAATAGAGTCGAAAATAGACTTGTCAGGGAGACAATTACACTCCCCGCTTATCTGATCACAACTCAGAGAACCGTCCACCGTTCCCCACGGGTTACACTCACACGGGTTGCAGAAGGGGAAATTGAAGAAACCTTCCTAGGAGACAACTGTTAGGCGGTTTTGTTTTTTGAACAGGGTTTACACTTTACATACAGTATTTAGTGCGAGAAACAAAACTATCGGCGAAAGGGGAAATACAAATAAAAACTTTACATAAATACATCTGAGAGAGGCTTTATAGAACCTAAATGAAGCAAGAGACAGAGGACAACTCACCAAACACATGTCACATTTGTCTCCGCCTACATTCTCCCTACAAACGCAGTCTCCTGCATCGTCACAAGGTTTCTGTGGGTAGGCTACACCGTACGAATTACAGGAACAAGCTGAAAACAGGAAAGTTTTTGTCCTTCTGAGGTTGGGGTTCAGCTTCACTGCTGAGTCAGTATAATTGTATATTATTTTAGCCTTAGTAACGACAACAAAGTTCTTGACTATATCGCGTTTTGACGCTTAAAATTATTTGTTACATAGCAAGTGCAGGTAAACTTAGATAAGAGTTAATCAAGGTCCTACGGATTCTTCATGCATGTATAGATAAGCTGAACAGTCACGCTCCCGCGCCACTTGCAAAGCAAAGCACGTGATTCTAAGTTTGAAATATGGAAATTGGGAGTTCAAGATGACTTCATCATGGCAACAATGGCGCCAGATCTTCCTTTAAGCGGTCCGATTGTAAGACAACCAGGTGAATACATATTGAATATTCATATTAAGGCTAGTGCTCAGCAGGGAGCAGAATAGTTGAGAAGTAAGAAAGATTTCTCTTTGTGTAAGCGTTATTCGAGTTCTCTGCAGTAGTTGTGTTGCTCATGACTTGGAGCATTGCGTTTGTTCCCATTTTATCATTTTGAGGGTCCAAGAACAATAAAAATGTAGACTGACTATTATATATCAAGATCAAGGCAGTTTTGTTTGTTTATTTAAGACTTCAAGAGATGCTCCAGCTAGATCCTTACCAATGATGTTGGCCCAATCCATATCTCCAGCATATTGGACAACACTTAAAATGGCGGTGATGATGTTATTCATCACCTCTCTGAGTCTCTTCGAACAGACACAAAACTTGGGAGAAGTTTGGCCCGCACAGAGTTTACAAAACAAGGGCGGACTTTGATGGAATAGCGAGTTAATTAGTTGCACACGACCAACAAAGTCGGAATTTAATATATAATATATACAACTAGTGTTGTGTTTAGCTGTTTTAACTCGAGGGGAGAAGAGAACTGCTTGTCAAATAAAACACTTCCACTTTTCTTCTGAAAGGGTGAGGATAGTGAATAACACAACCTTGGACACCGGATTAAAACAAGTGGCAACGTGCTTTAGTTGTTCCTAGTGAGCCTGTCCTTGAATGTCTGAGTATCTGTTTGGTGCTGATCTAGACCTTGAAATCGGTTTATCAGAGTATTTATTGTACTCGCTTAACTAGATTTATTTCATGCATAGGTGGGATGATTTCATTTCAAATCGTGTTATCTTCTTACAGCCACAAGTGCTGATTTCATTTCAAGGCTGAAAACAGGCGGGTCCAAAGCAGTTTGGAATCAATTTAATTTGTCACTAAACATACTTTCTTTCATCTCGAATAACGTTGACGAGCGAGATGATATGCATTATTTGTAGACTTTATATCAGTCTAGAGTGCATCAATGCCAATAGTTACGTGTCTACATTTTATTTATCGGAATGACGGCGATCTAAACAGGCGATGTGGTTTATGTGGTTTACCTTGTTCTCCTCTTAACATATTGTACTTCCCCGTCTTGTTTCTATTGTCCAAAATGCAACGTTCATTTTCATCTCAACATTAATCTCATTCTCTTTACTTCTTGATAAAGTGTATAGTTTTTTGATATACAGCGCAAAAACTCAACAAAGATCAGTCCCTTTTACTGTGCATAACATCAGACCATACCATCAATGGATACTTCAAAAATACTAATGTTACCTTCACATCCTTTGAACAAGCAAAGAGAACAATCCACCCTCCTAGCTAAGCCTAAAAATCTAGCTGTATGAGTGAGATCTTACATAACAATACAACTATGTAACTATGTTAGACAAGCGAGTGATTCTCTCATTGCCCACGATAAGTCGCCCTGTAAACAGCTCTCTCTGAGCTATGGACCTATTTTCCTACAATTCTGTGCCGAATCGCGATTCGCAAATTCATTTTTTGATTTTAACTAATTGGTATTTCCATTATTTTCCAATTTTAAGCCAACTTGTCACCCGACTCACATCGAGGGTTTGGTAGCTATCTTTTTGTAAAATGACTTGATTAAGTAACGTATGCCTTGTCACAATTCCACGTTTAGTAGATTCAGAACTACATCATTAGCAAATCAGTTCGAACAGATTGACACGCTAGACATGTTTGAAATTTGGAAAATGTTTGGATTTTGGATACTATTCCCAATCCTGGCAGCTCAAGGTTTGTTGCTTCAGTTTCAATTTTAATCCTTACGTTTCTCAAGGTCGCCATTTCCAAATTCTGTCTGATTTCCTTCACATTTAAGATTGTATATGTGGCAGAAAAGCAGCGATTATCGGGCCGCCTAATTGCTACAAATGATAAAGGTCAATTTTTCAGAAACCGATTGGACTGAGGTGAGAAGACAAGAAAAGATAGAAATGGGCTTTAACAAAACTACACTACAAATCAAAACAAGTTCCCAGGTGGGAAGCCAACACAAGATTAGCATCCGCTTTTTCGATTCAGAGGAAAGTAACGCGCAAGCAGGTGGCGTAATTGTCGTTTTTGGAGAAACTCTTAAATACAGAATCCTGAACTGCCATAGCAGTGATGGATTTCGCTACTTCGCTGATGAGGAGCTGGGAGGAGATGAGAAAGTCTGGACAGTCCACCGAGCAGGTAGACAATTTAAACTAGAGTGTAACGGGATCCTGGTGTTTGACAAGGAGATGTCGGAGACAGAGTGTGAGAGTGGAGAGTGGGAGATGTGGGAGAGGGGGGTGGACAGGATATCCTTCTTGGACATTGATACTGCTTCTCTGCAGTACCGGCAGTGGATCTCCGCAGGTACCCAAAACGCCCTGGATTGAATAGACGAATACACATATAAATAGATTTCTATGCATTGGTTGGAGATTGAATAGAACTTGTTTGAAATTTTCAAATTTACTTGACTCTTTCACTTACTTACTCAAGCACTTACACTTAACCTATTATTCCACTTACTCTAGATTGGATAGCGGTTGGAGAAAGACCGGTTTACATCCTGTTCAAACTGCAAGAAACACCCCTTCAGATCATGACAGCTAACCAGGGGTTGCGGATCAGTTTGGGCTTTAACGAGGACGCCAAGGACGGCTGGAAGTCAGGTGGTATTAAATTGTCGATATCAGACACTCCTGTACTCCGAGTTAGAGACTGCGACCCAGGCGGATCCGACAGAGCGTTTCAATCCTCCTACGTAGTGCCGGAGGCTCAGTACCTGGTCTGGACGGTATTTAGAACCGCTACTGGAGTAAGGGTAGACTGTAACGGACTTCCTCTGTTCGATGTTGATGTTACGGATTGTGATGAGGTTAGCGGCGATAAGAAGATCCGGTGGAATTCTGGTGTTAATAACATCAAGTTTCAAAACGACGATACAGCAACACAGAAATATAGACCTGCGTCCTTTGGTAAGTAAGCAAATGGCTAAATGGCATCAAGCTAAGAATTTTGCACTTTAACACGGCTTGGTAGACTACCGACCTGAAAAACTTTGAACACAACTGACTCTCAGATAATTTAAACACACAATTGCAAACAAAAAGCCGATAATGATAACATAACACTCCAGATTGCAAGGCCGGTACGATGTTCCCGTGGACTGAAGATACGAGTGGGTGTGTGTCCTGTCCGATACTCAGCTACAGTTTGGACGGAGCTACCGCCTGTAACCCTTGCCCTGAAGGAGCTGTTGCAAACAGCGAGAAAACCGGTTGTGGTGAGTTTTTCACCGCCGTATTTTAACAGACTAGTGGCTACTTGGGAGCTGTTCTACCGATATCAGTAGCTGAGCGCACATAAGTTTTCAATAGACTCTTGATGGCTGAGATATAACATGTTTCAGAACCATGTGAAGCAGGAGAATATCGAGATAACACAGTGACGACATGTACACAATGTCCGGGAAATTCGTTCAGTACCAACTCCGGAACAGGTAGCTGCACATCTTGCAGCCTAGGATGGGTTTCAAATAGCGCTAAAACAGAGTGTGGTAAGTTTTTAGATTAAAAAACTCCAGCACCTTTTAAATTAATAGAACTTCTAAGTGCATAATATCTACATTTGTCTTAAGCCGCCGGTGAAGAATTTTGAAAAGATTATTCTAAGACACAATTAGACAATGGAGCACAAGTAGGACGTTTGACTGATATGACCTCCATTTTAGTTCCTTGCGAAAGAGGACAGTACCGTGGCCAGGAGGACAGTCACTGCCTGCCTTGTAAAGTAAACACATACAGTGATTATATTGGGGGTATATACTGTATCCCCTGTTCTGAAGGGGAGGTCTCCTTGCCAGACAATACTGGATGTTGTGAGTTCAAAACTTTATCTTTGGTTTTTGTTCATATATTTCTCAAAACTTTCAAGCTAAGGAGCTAGCTTCCTCGCCAAACATGAATTCGAACATGAAAATTTTCAGATCCATGTGATGCTGGGGAATACAGAGACCACACCATGACGGTTTGTACGCCATGTCCAGAAAACACCAAGAGTGAATTTAGTGGATCCTCATTCTGTACCACCTGTCAACCTGGATATGTCTCAAACAGCGCTAGAACTCAATGTGGTAAGTTTGTGGTAAGTTTGTGGTAAGTTTGTGGTAATTTTGTGGTAAGTTTGTGGTAAGTTTGTTTCATTCCTTTAGAGTTCAGTTTGATACCACGTCATTTATCGACTTAATATAGGCCAGGTGACATGGCCAGGTGACATGGGAAAATTAAGCGTATATCTCACAAGCTACAACACCTCCACATTCAGAGAGATGTCCTGTGAATATGTACAGGAGTACTGACATGACCACCTGTCAAGCTTGTACCGGACATGACAGGAAGATAAACGCCCAACAGAGCCGTTGTGTCGCATTCGGTACGTTAGGAAGATAACTTTTAGTTATCTAACTTGATTTTTAGTTAGAAATAGTACTTAACATGTAGCGGGGTGGCAAAGTTAGAGCAGTCAGGGCCTGCATCTGACTTTGCTCCTTGCACACTGCAACCATTAACAAAATGTTCAAATATTCTCCAGCAATTAGCTACTCATGGCGCACTTGGCGTATTCTGCTAAGGCCATCAAAATATAATTTGAATCTAACTAAATCTCCCAAACAGCAAACCTTTAGCGAACTTTAGCCAGCCGTGACTCTCGACAGTGCCGTACTTGTTCTCTCCGAAGCAAGTGTACCGGCCCTCGTCTGACAACTGTAAGTTCATCAGATCCAGCAGGACTATAGTACTACCCCCGGTTGGAGCTGTCCCGTATTTCGGGAATGATACCTGACGGAGAGAAGGGTGAGAGGGGAATGATTCCTGACGGAAGAGGGGTGAGAGGGGAATGATTCCTGACGGAGAGAGGGTGAGAGGGGAATGATACCTGACGGAGAGAGTGGTGAGAGAGGGAATGATACCTGACGGAGAAAGGGGTGAGA
>JH153653.1:185861-203930 GCA_000226015.1 Mnemiopsis leidyi | reverse complement strand
TGGAGGAGGCACCGCGCTTCGCTCTGAACAGGGGCTCATCTTCTCTACCAGGGTGGTGGTTTTAGATCTGGACACACTCTCTCCGAATACCACTGAGGAGAGAAGGATGTAGGAATTAGTAAATATCGGGACTGGCGTTCGAAGCATAAACTTTGATGTTGAATAGAATATCAGTATCCTCATTCCTAGTTATAAGTTAAAAATTGTTTCCCTTTCAGTTTTTGAAAAATTATGAATTCTTATTCTTAATTTTAGTCAATTATTGATTTGGAGTGGTATGAAGATAATTATACAATATGTTGAACTAAGAAAGAATTATTGACATAACAGAATAAAAGTGCTATACAGTAAGATTTTCCGAAGATAATTATACAATATGTTGAACTAAGAAAAATGATTGATATTACAGAATGAAATTGCTATACAGTGAAATTTTCCAAACCTGATAACAAAAGGGTGACCACTACACTCCACGCGCCGGCCATCTTGCATCTGGCCTGTAGGAGAAGTGATGAGATTGAGGAGGCAGGCAAATCGGATCGAATCGTAGAAATAACATTTTTTTAAAGGGATGTTGTAAATATAATTAATGTCCCATGTTTATTACGAAATGCTAAATTTGGAATAATCTAGGATAAAGTAAAAGACTGGCAAAAGGAAATCGAAAAAACGGTATTAAAAAGAACCTACAACAGCAACTAACGTTTAAAGAAGCAAAACCTAGGAAAAAGCTCGAACTTTTAAAAAATAATTGGTTCCTGGTGGTTGGAAAGTGGCTTAAAAATTGCAGCAACTGCAATCCTATAATATGTCCATCCTAAATCACAAACATCAGAGCATGCTTATATTTTGGGGCATGCACTGGCCCACTAACACAAACATTGTTGTCGAACCACAGAGCCAGTCACTGATCCACATGATCGAAGTGCTAAGAAAGAGGGTGAGGCATGATGACGTACTAAACAAGAAACAAACAAGGAAACCGGTAAATATCAACCACTATTGATGGACACTACGTGTGTAGGAGCACGATATTATTAGGATCAAAGCCTCACAACAGCCCTGATCCTACCAGGTGCAGTGTTGTATCTCCCCAGTGTGGACAAGTATGTCCTCCAGTCACGTGGTCTCTTATCAGGCTCCCTAAACAGAGATATGTATCACGGCGTCTATGTCTGGGAGCACAGACACTCCTCTTCTTTAACCAATAAACCGTGCAACTGTGTAGTGCAGGCTGTCCGGTGTCAATAGAGATATCTGATTATCAGGAAGAATCTTTACACGTGAAAGCTAGTCGTGCTATCCTTCTACAGTTTATCCACATGTTCGATGGCCAATTTTCACTCAATTCTACGGGAGATTTTTTGTAATCCATGTCTTAATTTCTTGACCAATTTTTTGGATTTTACTAATATAATTCGGTTCAAAAAATTCTTGCGCCGGTTCCCTAAAAAGCGTAGACATAATATTAAATCATTATCTTGAGTCTAATTTCAGATCATTATTTGAAAAGGGAAAAACTCTTAAACATATCTGTAAAACAGCATATAACAGCTCAAGCATTAAAACAATATACGGGTGATGACCTAAGATTGAGAGCTATTGATTCCGCATTAGCCGTCAGGTAATCCCGCATAGGTGTGGTTTGTTGATGAGTTTTGATAACGAGGTATCATATCCGTGCGATCCCGTGATCGTGACAAATGACGGTGCACTGATTCTACGTAAAAGGTATTACATGTTCGGCGTGTAAAATTAGGTTTGTCGGCTGCCGTGTAGCTATAATGGAGATAACATAACACAGTTGCATTTAGCTTACACTAATAATTAATATTTATATTAGCTATACAAATAGAACGAACTTCGGGACAAAACAGCATTTCAGGAACTAATTTGAGCCGGATCAAAAGCCATTAGCAATTGCCAGCTAATATGCCTCCAAGATGCGACAAGAAAACACCAGTTCACTGATCTACAAGAATGCAGACTCTCACGGGGCTGACTCAAAATGTTACGTCGTCACAACTTTTTCTCAGCCATGCGTCATATAAAATACATTAACGTGTATTTCAAAATGTATTTTAAAATGCTACTTCTATTCAAATAAAATTTCACTCTGAAGTTAATAGTCCAAACCCTTTCAAGCCGAACTTAGAATTGGAAAAATATGGACCACTTTCTGAAGGTGATGGCACATATCTCCTCATGTCAGATTTTAAAAGTGAAATTGAAAACGTGTAATTATTTAGGCATGGAACAGGTATACAAAAATATTTTTTTCCATATCTAAATTGCCATATTTATGTAGGCAAATAAGATTAAATGGGACAAAACTCAAGAGTGTTAGTATCAACTAGCAAAGGCAGAATTTACTATCAGAATAGCAGGATCAGAAGTATCCAAGAGTATAGCTGGCAGTTTTTAACCGGTTAGATTTTGCATTTGTAACTCCATGAACAGTTGAACTGTAACCGCAAAATTCGAAGAATGGTTCAGTAAATGGTTAAGAAATTAATTGAACAGACCGAAATGGCAAAAACTCATCAAATCGGCGGAGGACGATAGATAAAACTCGTAAGATTGATTTCTTATAGTTATAGGGAAAATGGTGGGCTGGACTAGTGATTTTATTGCCAGCCTTCGAGGTCTTATTATGATTTTGTTAAATTGGAAAAGGGGGACCACTGAATTCAGTTGCTGTAAAGAAATTTAATCCAAAAATTTTATGAAATTTTTAAAAAGTCAGAAATAATTAGTGCAGAAGTTAAACATTGTTACACGTGTAGATGAAAATATAAACAAATACATTCTACATTGATAACTTTAATAGTGGCTGTTCATGTCAACAAACACAAACACGCCAAAGCTTTTTACGTTGCAGAGGTGCAGACAAAATTACTGGTACAAGCACGACGTACACAAAAATACGAGTGAACAAATTAACTAATAACTCTATCAAACGTCCCTTCAGCATCAGGCAAACCTTGATGAGTTAAGTAGGATGGTTCTTTGTTTAAACGTTTTGTACAAATCAAGATCAATTTATCACAGCACCACGTAGACAATTTCCCGCTACATCTCATACCCACAGTGACGAAATTAAATTCGGCACGGAACGAGGAGACAGCATACAAAGACGTTGGCAAAACCATACAACCTGGGTAAGACTCCGCTCACAATTATTAGGACTAACATAAATGCATCGTTGCATTCACCGTGTAAATACGATAATTAATTAGATTTGCTGCACGTATAGGAGCTATTCAGAGACACTGTCGACCGTACGATTTTCACAGGTGCAAGTATGCTGCAGGACAGTAAAATATTTTCCACGGATCCCTAATTATTCGGTAACAGGATATTTGCATAGTCTTCAAGTCGTTCGCCCGTGATCCCGTGAACAAGGACGAACATGACCCAAACTGTAACAATTCAACAAGAGATATGATCACGACAAAAGAGATAAAAAGCTAAGTAGGGTCAAGTGCAGAAGATTCAGGAAAACAAGTCTAGATATAAAGATAACGATCAATACAGACAAAGTCAAGACACAACTGTAGATGTTTTACGGCGGCTTTTAGCGAACCTTATCGATAGTTTTCTCAAGACAAGCTCAAAGTTGAGTATTACAACATTTTAAAGTTAACCAGAAACGTGGAAAACGAGCTGGAACACTACTCCCTGCTCCACCTTCAACTTGGAGACCTATCTTTGCAAGAGGATGAAAAACAATTAGATTATTGTTTGAAATCTAATATGAGACGCCCCCGTAAAAAAGTGGGCTACGCGACCCTCAGTATAATCGAATATATATATAATATCAGGCAGGGTAGCAAGAGATGGAGTGTAGGTTTCCAGTCCGAATAATATTCTGCATATACGGCTGCAGAAGACGATGATGATGGTAATTATTGCGGAGCTCTTGCAGAAGGTGGGTGTGCAGGAGACTAAAAATAAAAACGCGTGTGTTTGAGTCCCTATCATTTTGGGGGCGTTGACGTGAAGGTATATGTAGTATAAGTTTTTCGATTTTTCTTATCATGATTAAGGTCATAACTCAGGACACTGTTATACGATCTGATTGACCTAATGTACACCCCGACCGTGACACTATCAAAAGGGGCAGGAATTCTGGTATCAGTATAACAGACGGCCGGTATGGGGATACTGACGTATGTCTACAAATATACGGATTACGTGTCTCCCGACAACGCAAAAAACGTGGTTATTGCAGGGCTCTATCTGAATGCAGGATCTGGGTCAACTGCTGGACTGAAGCCGCCCTGGCAACGGACTGCAGCTCTCAGGACAATGACATAAAAGTTGCAGCAGGAATATGAATAACTGGAGTTTCTAGTTACTAGTTAGAGGGTATTAGGGAAGTCGTGTTATCATGCACACCGTTGGATTAATGATACCCTCGGGCATGTTCAGTAGGAGGACCTTCAATCAAGCTAATCAGTACTTATCGAAATTGTGGCCGATAAGTGGCCCTCCCACAGTAGGTGTCAAGGAAAAGGATGTAATTTCACCAGGAAATGAAAGACATCTGTTGTCTGGTTAGCCCGACAATTCCAACCGAGGGAAAATCTTTGATGATTTACTGCAATAACCCGATTTTGTTTTAATTTCACGGCGCCCATTGAATTAATGAATAGCGATAATAGAGCCGCCAAAATCAAGTCAGACCAAATAAAACTCGAAAAGGTATCCCACTAGTGCAGTTACAGGTGATCCCATAAACGTATCTTTGTGAAAACTGACTCAGACTACGCTACTCATGGCAGCCGATTAGCGGAACACAGATAGAGGAAATGACTGGGAAGACACAGATAAGGGAACAAGTCGGAAGGTTTGCCCTGTGTCGCCAAATAAAGCCACCCCACTGTTCAATGTTAACTGCTACAAAAAGAAATAAAAAAGCCGATAGAGACATGATATCCGACGTATACATCCTCTAACTTCACGCCCTACAAGACCCACAAGTTGGTGGGGATCCTCCATTGGGAACGTCTTCTGAACAAAATAACTTAAATACCTTCTGAAACCAATAACTACTCGATGTTTCCTAGAGACAAATCTGTCTGGAATGATGAACCCTCCTCGACACGTGTTAAAAAGTCACAGCAAAAATCGATAAAACACCTACACACAGCTCGGGCAACAAACGATACCATAAAAAAGCAGCAGAAGCAAACACAGGAGTTATTTAGTGGCAGACAGCGTGACTCGGCCTATCTGTACATATGTCCATCGTAGTTTGGTCTGATTTAATCTCGAAACTTCCACCACGAATCACCATACGAGTGGAAATGAAATCGAATCAGGATCCTACTCGAAAGATCTCTTTACGTGAATAGATACCGTTATCCAATCTAACCCGGCTAGAAATCGAGTTAACATCTCAAATTCGAAACATCAGATCAAAGAAAGCAGGAAAAATGGAAAGTTTACCTAATCAGGAAGTGAAACAGTTCGAGTTTTAATGAGGGTGTGGGGTATCTGGTGATATTTCACAAAACTTCCGCCTGCGTGGGGTATCTGAGTAACTGGCGATATTTCACCCAAACACGCGCCTCTGCGATTCAAAGATCTCAAATCAACTTATTTGATAGTCATTAGGTGAAGATTTGGTGAGAGTTAAGCATTATTTCGATCTGCTGTCAATGCAGCCTAGCCTCAATAAAAGAACGGTAGAAGGGATTGGCAAAAGTCTAAACTTCAAAATTACGAATTTGTAATAGCTACAAAACTATTGACCAATAAAGAGTCGTATTAAAAGTTTAATAGCCCAAAAAATATAGTTCATACGACAACGAGAAGATTTGGAACAGGATAGAGTCGATATTCCAGATTCCTTTGTCGTGGGGAATGAGGCAAAATTTGGCTATGAATCCATATTCCATCCAACATATCCATTGACCGTGCTTTGACTACTCATACAGTTTTATCAAGAAAAGAACAGAAATAACCATGATAACAGTCATAACAAAACTGAATAATCAGTTTTATCAAGAAAAGAACAGACATGACCATGATAACAGTCATAACAACACTAAATAATCAGTTTTCAAAGTGTTTTTGTCTATTTCGTATCGCGAAACAAGACTGTGCGACATCGCCATGTAATGGCGTAGATAAGTTATCAAATCACCCAAGCCGGCTAAAATTGGGGCTGAATGTAATTAAAAGCTTGTTTCTAGTGGGCCAGCGTAATAGAATGATTTTTTATTCATTACAAAGCCGAATTTACGTGCAAATTTCATGTTTTTGCCCGGTAGTATATTAGCACGCAGTAGTCACGCCCGCATACTTATTAATTCACCGATTCCGAGTATCTAAATTTCAGTTTAGCTATTTGGACAGGTTTCAATTGCAGTAATACTAAAATACTGAGTTGCATTGAGGGGTAGCGGTAAATTCTGGATTCATGTAATGCAAAATGCACCATACCACTTCTATTAAATATGAAATAAATCTGAAGATCTGATTAAGCTCACGCCATGGCTGTGGAACGTAATAGAATGCCTACTCCTAGTCTTGATAGGGGAAACGAGGAAGCGGAGAGATTGCGCCCACAAAAAAAGCAAATACCATAATTACACTATTTTATAAAGAAATTGGATTTAATTTTAGGATTTCGCACAGATATTGCCACGTGGCGAAGGTATGGTAACTTGAAAGTTTTCTTATCATTACTTCAGGTTTGAATATAAGAATATAGATGCTATTTGCCAAAATTGAAATTAAGTAACATTATCCTTTTAATGCAAAGACACAAGGTATTTTCTGACGTTATTTTTACGGAGTTATTTTTACGGAGTTCGAATCGCTGTAACAACAGAAATCAGGAGAATCTAGATAAAAATATCCTCAGAATCGCCATATTAAAACATGTATTTCAATCGTTGATAAAACGCCATTAGTAGGTATCGCGAGGTATATGTTTTGCCGACTGTCACAAATTATGAATTTAAACAAAATATTAATAACATCAAACACAGGATACTTCCCGAATGTGGCTTCATTAAACGCCTTCTTGTTCTAGCTGACGAAGATAGTTCCTACAAATTCTCTTAATCTTACGTTAGGAGCAAATCAGACTTCAGTAGGTACAAGTTGAAGCAGTCTTATAATTACTGATGAGTCTTATCGTCACCGAAATATTGAACAAACGGCAGCGATCTATCTCTATAGGTTGTCTGTCCAGAGGATAATTAACGTCAAGTTCAGAGTAATAGAAGCAGCCCCAAAAACTGAGAGAAGCACTTAGCAGCTGCCCAGAGAAGCTAACAAATCGCACCCAAAGACCGGCTCCCCTAGCGAGAAAGTCAAATTACCGTGCTATCGTCGGGCCTACTAAAGTTAAACGACAATTCTACCACCCGACTTTGTACACGTGGGGACGTTTTCACAGCTAAACCATCGCATGTACTACTTCTGGAGGAAATTTAATTTGGGTGCAGCTGTGTGTGCACCATGGGCCGCGACTTACGCAGGACTTCGCCCGCACAGAAACGTACAGCAAACAGTAAAACGTCAAATAGTACATGCACAACGGGAATATTAATAATTTTCCGCAATTTTGATCACCGAAGGGAAGGCAGGGTAATGAGCGAAGTTTCAGCGTTAATGACATTATGTAGTCTGCAAAGTAGTGCCCGTAACTTGTGTCTAAATCTTAAAGAAAGTCTCGAAAGAAGTATGGAGTCAGATACGGATTTAACTGCCCAGGTACTTTGAAAGAGGAGTGAAAAAATTAGTGATGTAAATTGTAAATAGAATGGTAACACGGGCAAACAACTCACTTCGGACTAACTCTGCCACATCGACCATGAGTATAGATCAGTTTAAACTAGGCTAAAGTTACTCATTAATTGATGGAAAACAAGAAAATGTTTTAAAAGATTTACGACAAACCTTTTTGAGTAGAGATAATCATTGTCAATAGTTGTCATGATAGAGATTCCCACTTGATCTTGGTGTCTTTGTTGAACAGCAGAGGGTTTGAAAGAGCGACAACAAATCCGCTGGCTTGTGGTGATACATTGACTATATTCAGTGACATGCTGATGAGATTATGATGTTCGTGATGTGTAACTATCAAATCAAAGGGAGATTTAAAGAATGTGAGCGAAATTTATCCGCCAGAAATTTCCCCTTAATTACTTTAGTAGAGCCGAAAACACCTCAGGTCTCAATAGTTTATCATATTGAATGGCGTACATAATGCGACTGTAGAGGAATATTGTATCAAAACGAGCTTGACAAATATTCACAGAAATGGCAACAAAAAGAATACTCTAAGTATGAATATGTAAATACACTTATGTAATTATGTATAATACAATGATATACAGTTTCACAATGTACAATCAATCCATTATTATCAAAGTAATTTACAGCACATAATTTATACAAAATTGGTTAATACCTGACGGATGTCCATATCATAACCCGAGGTAAACGTATCACTTAATCACTAAAATCTATCTCCTTATTCATGCTAATAAATGTTAAGAAATAAATGTTACCTTATATAAAATTCAAGCATGTAATAGTATCAGCGTTGACCTAGAAGACTGAAATCTGATACTCCTATATCGAGCGCTGGTTACCATAACAACCACTGGAAACAAATGCACCTTCAAACGAGTTATAGGCTTAAAATGTACATTTAAAGAAAAATCAAATAGCTACAGCTCGATAAAGTCACACAGCTAGTTCACATCGAAATCAGTTCCAACCTGTCACATGACACAGTAACACAATGTATCTACAAAGTACAATCTACGTGTACATTACCCAAACAGACTAGCAATCCAAACAGTTTCACATCTAAACAGTAAATATTTCCCACAAAACCCCTGCCTACAAATGAGTGGCACTCCTAGAAAGATCCCTGCTCCTCCAAACCGACTCCGAGTAGTCCCTTAGATCGCTCCATTGCTGTTTAGCAGCCAGCAGCTCGTTGTTTTTCCTGGCTTCTTTATGAAATTGGGGTGTTTTTAGTTCGTACCACTTTGGTTGGGGCCCTCTCAGTCGCTCCAGTTCCTGGAATTTTAAGTTTTAAGGAATGACTTGAATAAAGCATGTTTATATACCAAAACAGCGTGTGATTTTGAACTAAAGTGAGGCGAAAATAGGGATAAATTTGTGCGTGGATTCTTCGACCTTATCAACAATTGCGCACCGCGCGCGACGTCTATAACATGATTCGTTTGAGGCACAAGAAGCGAAAAGTAACCAACTCATGGCGATTTAAACAGATAAATAACAGATGGTAAATATTCAGGGATTTACGACTCATACAAACATCTACTGCTTAAACAAATCATACAATAGGGATCAATTTATATGCATTTTATATAAACTGTTTCCATAGAGACCGCATATAGCAACAAGAGAATTTCAGAAATTTTTGTCAGTGCAGACCGATCCAAGTGGCTTGTAAATAAGTAACATCATAGCACAGTACATTCAGGACAAGTAATGAAGGGACATGATGAAAATTTCGCCTCAGCGTAATGTATTCACGTATGAAATGTACAATATATTTATGTATTTCCAACTTTAAATTTGGATTATGTATTTTTGGTATTTCAAAATATCGTTCTTCAGTTTTCGCAGTAAATTGATGTTACTCTTGGCTTAATGCCAATTTGTCTGCGAGGTATTGCAGCAACACCAAACATCCAGCTCTTTTTTGAGTACCATTAAAACATGAGTGTGAACGCAGATCAGAGGGTAAGCTAGTTTTAGCATCTGCCGAGGAGATACTGATCCTATAAACAACATGTGGCTTTAGATTTCTATTGGCTGAAAAGTTACCACGTGACAGCGATTTGTAGATGTGAGCCAGCTTTCAAGGTAATGAAAAAACCTCCTTGCACTTCTTTAGTTTGTTTCAACTGTTGTAAAATACATATCATGCAAGTTGGTATAAAATGTAACATACAGTCTAAGTGTGATAACCAATCGAGTTTCGCTGCTCATGCGATGAAGCATGTATGAGATAATATTTGTAGCTACTTGTAATTACTAGTAGATTATATACTATTATACTCTTGGTAAATTATTGGTTGGCTTGCAGTTATGGACCCATAGACGCCACGCCAATAGACACCACGCCCATGGACGCCACGCCCATTGGGCGTGGAAATTGTCGATTGGCTGTCATGGACAAGGCCTTTATAAGCCAGTACCCAGTCATTTTGGGTAGCACTGTTTAAGCATGGAGAACTTTTCGTAAGCATTGCCATGATCAGTTGCTCGTGCAGGGAGAACTCTTAGTGAGCTTTGCCCTGCAGGTAAGGGCCCCATGGAGAACTCTTCGTGAGCATGCCGTGGGGAGGCTAGGCCGATTGGAGCACAGTTGTAAAGATATACTATGATTAATAGGTTGGTGCCTCGTTTGCTAGTGTTGAGCTAGTTACTCGATTGGCTGCTTGAGATTGAGTACACAGTTGTTTAACACATTTGTTTGAAATGTTTATTTGCTACTAAGTAAAGTAAAGTAAAAGTTTTTATATATTTTCAGGTTATGTGCCACACATCAGACATCTAGCGTGTTTTGTGCCACACAAGACGCTAGTGTTGCCACACATTTCAACCAATCAGAAGACTGTTTTCTAGCTTCCCATTGGTCATAGTCTGCAAAATTCCGTTTGCTCATGCTTATTCGTGACTCATGCTAAGTTCATTAGAATTTGACATCGTCAGCTCATAAAATTATTTCGCCCGCAATTGACAAGATCCGAATTTGTCGGTATAATTCATCATCTCTTAAGAACAAAATTGCTAACGTCCCCAACCTGTCAGGAGACCAACTATCTTGACAATGCCTTCATATTAAGTGTCTTCTCCATGGCACCTAATCTCCCATTGTAAGGGATCCGGGCCATGTCCCACTGTCACGTATCACTCTCAAAAAATGGCAGCATACTAAATATAGTATACTATAATTATAGTATACTATAATTACCACAGCAGTAATTTTACCGGCACTGTATACCATTTTGTTTCGGATGAAGAGGACTTCAGGCTTCTCATTCCTCTTTAAACAAAGTATTTTAGTTCAAATATCTCAAATTTTTCACTTGGCCAAATTTGTCGAGACACTCGCTCTACTCGGAACGCAAATGGAAATAGCAATAATATTTACTAAGACTTATATTTTACTATCATCATAGGGATTATCAGTCATCTAGTACATTGCTGTAAAAACAATAGTGGTCGGCTCTTTATGCTTTCAACCAGCAAAATTGTGAACAGATACTAATACACGGAAATGAGATAATCACAAAGATCCATGTTTCACGAGGGACGAAATGACTACATTGAAAATGGAAATTCTAAACAGGGGCTCTGAACCTACCCCAATTACTAGTTGTTCTGATCGTCAAAATCTCAAAATAGCCCCAGCGAGCGGGCTCGAGCCTATCGGACAAAAACCAGTTCAGATCTTACTTAATATGTAATTCAAAGGAAATAGACAACCAGTTCAGTAAACCTAGTGAACTTAAATGCAGTTGGCCAGTTGCCGTATTGCCAGGATACGTGATCCATTAATAATGAGTGTTGAGTATAGCCCTAATCATAAATCTCCACTCCAGGGCGGTAACACGTGTATAACTGACCTGGAGTCGCCTGATCTCTAGGAGTCGTTTCTCCTCGAGACGCAGGCTCCGCAGACGCAGGGTGTTCAGGTGATCGCGGTAGGGTGTGGCTGAGGAAGTGAGACGGGGACGTGGCGCCGCCTCACTCCACACCTGAGCGTCTAGGGCTCTTGTTTCTATCTCGTCCAGGTCTTCCGCTGCTCTGAAAGGACAATTTCGACTAAATCCTGATCCCTGTTTAAATTGACACCAGAAATATTTCGGCATAAGCCTCATGCCAGAAATCTGCCCTTCTTGCAGAAAATAATATGTATTTTTCAAAAGTTGATTCACGCGTTGCCCGTCAAAACCATAAACCTAAGATTGAAACTTACAATCGATAAGATCTAGAAAGCTCCAGATCGCTCCTCAATTTTCGGCGTGTTTGGTTGAGATCGTCTCGCAGCTCGCTGAGCTCCAAGTCCCGTCTTAGAGAGTCGATACTATCTCGGATATTGTCCATCTTATCCAGCGACTTCAGGTAGTCTTCCACCGCACTTGAGTCCTGAGCGAGTTGTTATCGAACTTTAAATAAAAAGTTTTGTGAAATACGATCAATTATCATCTTTGAGTGGCATGAGTCTCGCTAAAGTATGCCTCAGTTATTTTGAATGTTTATCATGACTTGAACAAGTACAAAATTCAGAATGCTATGGATTACATGGTTACTCATTTTTGGAAAGACGTTTGGATCTAATCCAGGTAAAATTTAAGTTTCATCAATTTTCAAACGAGGGTTTTTAATCCGGAATTTTTACCTTTTGCTTAATACTGTTCATTAAAGCATCTTTTAGATAAACTACTACTATATAAGATAAAGTATTCCTAATTTATCATTTTAACATTGCAATACCAGTTATAACAATAAAATGACAGTTGAAGAAGAGTTGGTAGCATGGGAGCTGGCAATGAACATTAATCCATCAGACGGTCACATCTTCGGTTATACAGTTGGTGAGTGTGAAGTATTTTGTGGTGAATATTAACATCTTGTATAGCATCTTTAATCTCGTATTGCTCAACCTCGCTATCTCAATGGTACAGAAAAATTTCCAACTTACTAGTTGACTTGTCTTCAACACCAATACTATGCCTTCCACAAAACACAAACGATATATAAATTTTTTTGAAAACAACATTAATTGAGCCATCCTAGGATGGAGCACTGGTGCCCAAATAGGAGAACCAGATAAAGCACTGACCAAGGACTACCTAGATTCGAGGGTGTGGTCCTCTCCAGCTAACTACATCGCAATAGTAAGGCACCAGGAAGGTGTGATAGACGCCTTTAAAGTCTTCAAGTTCAAGGATGGAGAGCCATCTCTTCTGACTAGGTTTCGTTTGAATAATTTGATTGTTTTAGATTGCGACTTATAAAAATCAATCTAGTGAGATTAAATTAACTTAATGCATAATCATTCCTTTGTCATCAATTATCAACTAATAATCTAACAAAATCAGGTTTGGGCTGGATAATATGAACCCTGGACGTCAAGTAGTTACAGAAGGAGGACCTATCCAGGAGTCAATAGCAGACTATGCCCAGAACATAGACGATGATCCCATATTCGCAGTAGGAGGTGACCTGGCTTTCAACTGGATCTATTCTAACAACGGCAACAGAATCACGCTCACAGGAGGGCATCTTTCGGAGGCGGACAGCAATGACGATAACACACGTGGTATTGGTAATACCATTCAAGGCAACGTCAAAGCAGGCATCAGGACTAACGACTACTACATATCGGACGTGACCCGGGCTGCAGGGACATATAGAAAAACAGTGCAAGGAACTGATCACGGGGTGTATCTTAATGGGGGCCCGGCGTACGGGAACTATGCGATCTTCGTTTCAACTACTGGACGACAGTTTCCCAAAACCGGAACCATGCTATCACATATATTGCCAACAATATTGTTAGGTAATCGTATTTACAGTCATTTTTCCTAAAAGTAGATGAAAAATTGCTCCCAACTTGCATTCTTCAACAAATTTCCAACCTTACCCCTCTACCCCTTATACACCTTACACAGTTACAGTTACATCTAACAAGGTACAACGAACTTCTTTCCCCTTTCCTCTAACTTCGGTCTTAACCCATTTTTCAATCCAAAGAGAAATTATAACTCAGATATTAAATAAGAGCCAATAACCAATCAGAATTCGTATTCAAACTGAATGGATAGTATCCATTGGATACGACTATCCAAGTCACTGTAACCATGGCAACGTACTTTATAGAGGTATTTACATCTGTCCAGATAATCCAAGTAATCGTCGTAGTAGATATCGTAGTATGGGTCGTAGAAGCGGTACTTATCGTAGTACTTGTCGTAATATTTCCGGTTGAAGGGGTAATAGAGCCAGGGTCGGTAGTAGTAGGACCAGGCTGGCCGACCCGTGTACTGCCAAGGTCGGTATTTCTTTAAGTAGTCGTTGTAGGTTTTTTCCAGGTTGTTTGTCATCGGCTTGCAAGGTGAAATTTTGAAACCGATTTGAAAACAGCTGACATCTTTAGAATGATCGAAACCAATACAGAAAAGTCAAAAAAGACAAATGGCAGGAACAAAGTTACCCGAGTAATTTAATTATAAATGAAGACTAAATTAGCGCCAAGAAATAAGCAGCACTGACTGCCATTGATAAGTTTACCAAATGTGTGCATAGCAATAATTTACCTTGGGATGAATTTAAATTTTGCAAGAAAGAAAAGAAAAAACAAAGTCAAAACAGCTGTGAGATGTAGAGTAGAGCGAGCACACTATAGTTAATTGTTTACGTGAGGAGAGACTGATTGTTTACTTGATGATCCACTGCTCTGCTTGTTAGTTTGATGTGTACGTTCTACACTTCTTACGAATAAGTCATCTTCGGTGGCTATTTTTATATGCAAATTACTTAATTGCTCGGTTGAGAAGTAATTCAAATTTTCATGAGATACAATCCAGTTAGATATATTAAGGTCGTGTCAGAAATCCTCCTTCTTGCTAATTAAGATGTCTGACAGAGACATAAAAAGTTGATTAATCATATATCTACAATATTTTTGTACTGAAACGCAAGTCACAGACAAATAACATTTTCTTTTGCAGTTGTGATAAAGCTAGCTGCCAGTATGAGAAAATTTTTAAAGGACTTATCATTAACATTTTAGATCGTATTTTAACTTTATCGCTTTATTTGCACAGGCATACTGCATAGATGGCTTGTTTTTAAATTCGACTCAGATAGCCCCGCCAACTCATATTCTTAATTAAAGATCCTAAATTGAGCGACAGAACATTGGATTTGCGGAACAAACTTGGTGACAAAAAGAATTTTCCGTCTAATGGAATTAAGAGAAGTATGGTGAAATCTCTGTGGCCGCATAAAATTGGCTCAATTAAAGATGGTACCTTCAGGATAAAATTTGCTCGTATCAATCAATTAACTTTAAACTGGGATAGTCGGCAAGTCGACCCACACGACATCTCATTTCATTTTAGTGTGAAACGCGCTGCCCTTCACATCTCGAATTCTCGATTTACGTAGAAAGCTCGTACCGCCATAATTACCGCATTTAAATGCGAGCTCAAATCATCAGCCCTTGGGAAAAGTTACCAATCTGCGTACTGATATTCAAGTTTTTCGTAACCCTTCTACAGGTCCTGCTCGAACTTCTCCACCTGTCAGAATACTACTGGCCCGAGGGCCTGGTCTGGACCTTGACAGAGAGGTTCGGAACCCTGCTCAGCAATAATGGGGGAAGTGGAGTATAAGGAGATCAGCCGGGTTACAGACCTGTACCTTGGAGCAGCTACAGGTCTGGTCAGTTTCCTCACCACCCTCTTTAACGGCATCTCGCTGTCTCACCTGCTACTCCTCCTCAAACGAGACTCCTCCAAGGGGAAGAACTCTACCACGATCCTCTACATAAACCTGGGAGTGTGTGATCTACTCCAGGGTCTAGTCTCCTCCTTCTCAGCTATCGCTCTCCTAAACAACAGGGTCCTGCCCGCCTGTCTACTCTGGCTCTGTCCCGTCAGTGCCTCCTGTGTGGAGATCCTCCCGGCCATGGGTCTCTTCATCACCATGTACGTCCTGGGGATCAAGTGTGTGGTCTTCTACATGCCCCTCAGGTCTAAACAACTGATAAGGTACAAGTCCACGTTAGTTGTGGTTGTGGGAGTGTGGCTCTACAAGCTGCTCTACTCCCTTTCCAGACAAGTACTTTATGGGTCTGATTACTGGTCGGATCTAACTGTCTGTGTGGCTGGGGACTACTTTCAAAGTTACAACTTTATATTCATGGGCGGGCTCACTGTCAACCTGTCTATTCTTTTCACTCTTCTTTTCACAGTGGCGTTGATTCTGAAAGTAAGACAGAGACATGCAGACCGCCAGGCTCTCATGAGGGCAGCCATGCAGGCCGTCAAAAAAACACGAGTCACAGTCTCCAAATTTCCGGAAAATTTTGTAGCTGAAGTGCTAAACCCGCTGTCTTCTCAAGCTGAACCAATAATCTTACAGTGTTTCACACAAACCCAGCCGTCCACAGCTACCATCAACGTGGCTGGAAGAAAGAAGCACAAACACAGAGTTCGAGCTCACAGTGTAGCGTACACGACCCACCCTCTAGCAAACAACCCTTACAACCTACCGTCCATCTGCTCCTCAAACAGTCAGAGATCGACTCCTTCCTGCTCTACTAATGCGATAGCTCAGTGTGGCAAAGCCAGCTCCTGGAATAACATTACCGCTTCCCAATCTGATCCCACTATAGACCTGGCACGATGTAGGAGAGGAGTGAGTGTGGACAGCACGACAAGTGTGAGCTCCAGATTGAGCAGCAGCATCGCAGAGGAGAACAAGATCGACCTGATGGTACAGTCTGTGTCTAGTCTAGAGACCGACGGGGAAGTTTCAGGATTCTCCTCAACCTCAAGTGTCAATATGGCAGGAATTAACTCTGATCGTTTGTCCGTCACTTCGATAGATCTGGACGGGCTTGGTCGACGTGGATCGATGGAGGACATTCGGCTGACAAGCAGCAAATACAGAAGTTTAAAGAATTATCTTCAGAAAAAACACAGCCTTGTCAGTATTGCCAGTATCGCTTCAAAGCGTCCCTCGAGAGTAAGCAGTACAAGCATCAGACCAAACCGGTTTAGTATCATCAGCCAAAAGAGGCACTCCCTCATTGGTGGTGTTATCGAAAAGTTCAGAGTAGATTCCGAGATTTCTGCCTCTCCTAACTACAAGAGACACTCAGTGACCCTAGTTAGCTTTATAGACGGTCAGATGAGTGTGTCGAGTGTAGAAGCGGACAGCAACATCTGCAGACCATCGGGATTGAGACCTAGAACATTCTCGGCAGGGGAGATGGTGAGAAGGTCCGCCAGTGTGACCTCCTTAAACTTGACCAGGAAACCTCTGACGAAGAAGCAAGTTCGGAGGATAACAAAGATCAGAGCAGCTGAGGTTCACGAGCTCAAAATGGTCTCTAACCCAAGCATCGTGGTACAAAACGTGGCGGAGATCGAGATAAACCCACAACAAGGTGAGGTTACCAGAGTTCCTGAAATTGTTCTGGCACCAACCACCCCTACCAACGAGGAATCTCCGACCCCACACGATTTCAGGATTCCTACAGCAACGCCACAAAAGATCACGTTAAGTGTGATAAGTCCGAGTGTCGTGGAGCAGTTAGACTCACCCGAAACAGATGTCAGTGCGACTGTCTTCTCCGCTCCCAGTAGCCAGCAGTACTTACATGTAGGTAGACTCAAGAGTTCAGGTTTGGCACCAGAGCAGAGTGTCAGTTGTACTAACCTATCTAGCCCAGAAGTACCTCAAGTACTGAGAAGTCCAGCCCGGGAACAAGCAAGACAGCAGCGCTTAGCCCGTCGGCGCGCATCAGCAAACAATCAGCCCAAACTTGCACCTGACCCAGCGTTGCTGACCAGACAAAAGTCAGATCAAACCGGGCTGAGAAGTTTCGAGAACACACTCCGACAGAACTCCGACTCTTCAGCCAAAAGTATAAGTATAACTGCATCCCGCCAAACTTCGTGTTCGGACCAGTCTATGGGTTCTGGCGGAATAAAAAGGGAATTCGCGGAGGAGGGAGAACCACAGGAAACCACAGCAAGATCAGTCCCCATCAGTCAATCTGTTGATGTTATCGCTCTAAAATATTCAACTCTGATGAACGCTCCAACAAAACCGAACCGGCCTTTTACGCTGGGACTCAGCAGGAGAACCACAATAGCTGTAGATACTACAAACTACATGGAATCTCCACTAAGACTGAGCAGCAATGATTTGACGTACGGGACAGAGACAGAGAGAGATATAGAAGCAGCACAGACCTTTATCCAGACCCACCAGCAGAAAGACCAGCCCCCACATCATTCCGATGTGGAACAAACG
>JH153653.1:172627-185851 GCA_000226015.1 Mnemiopsis leidyi | reverse complement strand
ACTGAGCAGCAATGATTTGACGTACGGGACAGAGACAGAGAGAGATATAGAAGCAGCACAGACCTTTATCCAGACCCACCAGCAGAAAGACCAGCCCCACATCATTCCGATGTGGAACAAACGTCCGGAGAGAAGTTCAACTACGATGAAGCACCGACGCAGCAGCAGCAGCAACAGTGTTAATAAAAGACGGAAAGGGACAAAAAGTAAGTTTATACAGTCTCCAGATGGGGAGGGGGGATTTGACCCGTTGTTGAGGAGGTACGAGCGTCCTGCACCCTACTTCATAGACAGTTCACACTACCCCAGCTTGGTCAGGAGAACGGACCCGTTAGCAGAGCACAACGAGAAAGCAAGGAGGAAGGAGTCACGTGCAGAGCAAAATGTTAGGAAGGACTTTGTTCTCCTCGGTCTTAATCTTGGAGGAGGATTCATTAAGAGAAACGTCAACAAATCTCTGCAGAAGAAAATGCAGCTGCGTCAGCAGAATTCCAGCGGCAAGAGCAGGCGAGCCTTGAAAACCAGCATCCTGGTGGCCCTCAACATCACCATCTTCTACAGTCTCTTCTTCTATGTGTGGCTAATCCACACCGTCCACAGGTTCACCAATCTCAAGATGGACAGTCTGATATTCGACCTGAACAACAAGATACACATCCTGGGTCCGCTCTACATCATATTCCTGCCGACCCTGAGCAGTCTGCTGGACCCGGTGATATACTTCTGTAACAAGTCCGGGGTGAAGCTGCTGAGCGAGCAGGGGAGCACCAGGAGGGGACATCCTACCAATCAGGGAGTTAGGCAGAGACGTGTTGGCAGGGTCACTTACTAGGTTACTTTCTGTTTACATCTTTTGTTATTTAGTATTATTCGCAACAGGTTACAGTTTGCGAATCATTGAATCAATCAGAATGTGCGACTGATCTTTTAGGAGTAGACTGCTAAGATTACATGCGCCATGCGGTTTAACGTCCTTTTTTCAGGATCGGATATTGGACACAGTTATTTAGTCGAAGTCCGCAGACCACGATTGCAGACCGCTGATAAACTTAGAAGACATTTTACCTGATGTATATATGCTACGGCAGAATAAGATGAGGATCTGCCAGGCGTGTCAAAACTTAGAAAGATATATAGGCAGAACAAACATCTGAGATTCGTTACTGAGGTCGAAAATTCAGCAGTTTTTCAATGAGATTCGACCAAGTTCAGTATTAGGTTGAAAGTGCATTGTTTCAAATTTCATGATAGTGCATTGAATGTTTAAGTTTTTATTTCAAAAAGTACGGAACACCTAAATGTATGTTATATTTTATCAGAGTAGTGCTTTCGGTTGCCCTTTTGGGAGACCCCAATATTTCAATTTGATATTTAACTTATCTTATTGAGATTTGATGCAAAATAAATTTCTATTGTTTCTTTCTAACCTACAATAGACCAGAGTCCATGAAATGAATGTATCCCCTTGCACTATATAGCACGTTTTTGCAAGATTTAAGAATATCGTCCCCTTTCGAAAATGTGCGACTATACAATGACATCATTTCCCTTGTTGCAGGCTCATGTGTACAATACTACATAAGCATGAGATAAAATTCTGAAAGACTCAGTAGTTGGCTGGTTAACCCTGGAATTAGACATTCCAGTACAAATATTACACATGCCATTATGCTCCTGAAAAACTTACCATCTCGACTAAACAGCAAGCAGGATTACACCAAGTTCTAGATTCAAGTATGTACAACAATTACTCACAACAAGCTAAAACACGCGCTCAAAGTACAAAACATGTAAGGACACTAGAATAGATAGTTACGATGTCTAACTAGATGTAAACTACCTGGACTATACTAAGAATAGATAGTTACGATGTCTAGCTAGATGTAAACTACCTGGACTATACTAAGAATAGATAGTTACGATGTCTAGCTAGATGTAAACTACCTGGACTATACTGAGTACAATACTAAGCAGGGTTATTGTAAGAGGTTCCGTGTAATGAACATCACGTGTTGAGGACCAATAAGAAGCAAGCATCTCTAGTGTGGGGTGTGTATTGGTAGACACTAGACAGGAACTAATTATCTGTCATTACACTACTTGCAGTCTGCAATGTACAGTGTACTGCTAACTTACTTGCAGTCTGCAATATACAGTGTACTGCTAACTTACTCGCAGTTAAATATAGTGCTGTGCATTAAAAGCCAAAATTGTGGGCTAGGCCGGCTGATCTATATAACCTGGATGTGGTCATCGTAGTTTAATGGCAGGTAAAATATCTTACTTTAAGTCGATATCATGGGATAGAAGAGGCAGAGCTAAAGAAGATTTCGTCTTTTCGAACGTAAAAACTAGCTTAGTTTAGTTGTAAACTAGCTTAAGTTAGTTGTAAAACGGACAAAAGTTTCAAAACCATATCTTAATGTACACAACACAAAAAGATATGCAATAGATACAAGATACAATAGACACAAAAGGTACAAGATACAGTATGATAGAGCAATATAGAAAATGAACGATTGAGCTACAAGACATGACGCGGTAGAGCAGCTTGCTCCAAATATACAGCGTCCTGGATTGCAAATTTCTGAAATTACTGCAAGAGATTAACTAGATAACGTGTGTTTGTTGAGCCAATGTCAACAAGCTTACCAGTCACTCACAGTAATTCCAGAATAATCCTACTTGAATTCCAAGTCGGATGAGACAGAATTACTGCACGTCAATATCAATATATGTGGTTACTCAATAGGAGACCTTATTCGGGACGCTGGCCGAAACAAAGAAGATGACAGAACTGTCCAGTAATTTCGTGCAAGAGTCAGCTGCAAACACCTGCATCAGGTTGCAGATATAGTGTGTGTGTGTGTGTGTGTTTTTAACCATTTAAAATTTGTGTACCTACTACCGTACCTCTTGTTACAGCTCAAGGCTGCCGTTTATCATAGAACTGTGCTGTCGCTATTCATATCAGCATACAGGATCTTTAACAAACCCGGTTGTAAAACCTATTGTATGAGCGACATGATTCGATCTAGATTCTAGCCATGATGTCCTGGTTAAATCTTGAAACACATATGCCGGGAGTTTTACTCCCACTTTAAATACTAAAAGCAGATGGAACTAATTCCCAGGCACATCACATACCATGTCATCAGATTTCCTGGTACCGTCCAGGTTGAGATGAGCAGGTTCAGTAAACCAGGTATTGCTGCTCCGCTCACCGAGCCAGTCTGTACTGCGAGGTCGGGCTGGGATCCTCGCTAAGTCATCCGGCTCTTCTTCTCTGAAGTCAAGATGGACCTGTGGGATTGAAGTGCTGTTTTGGGGAACAGTTAGAAACAGTTATAGATCATTAGTTAGAAACAGTTGTAGAACATCAGTTAGAAACAGTTATAGATCATCAGTTAGAAACAGTTATAGACCATCAGTTAGAAACAGTTATAGATCAACAGTTAGAAACAGTTATAGATCATCAGTTAGAAACAGTTGTAGAACATCAGTTAGAAAGAGTTATAGATCATCAGTTAGAAACAGTTATGGATCATCAGTTAGAAACAGTTATAGATCAACAGTTAGAAACAGTTATGGATCATCAGTTAGAAACAGTTATAGATCAACAGTTAGAAACAGTTATAGACCATCAGTTAGAAACAGTTATAGATCAACAGTTAGAAACAGGGTGGGGGATAATCATACGTCACAAACGTTTGGTATTTGGCCATTGTTTAATATGATATCAATGTAAACATTGGAATTATCATGCATATGACGTTCAAGCAGTAGAATAGCGTGATGAAAAGCGTGAACTGTAAATATAGTTAGATTGTAATACCTTTACAGGAGTACGTCTGTAATAGTAATCTTCTTCATCTTCGTCGTCCAGGACCTCTCCGTTTTTGATTTCTTCTTCAATCTCATCTTCTTTTTCTGGTTCTTCTCTTGGTTCTCCTTCCTGTGGAAAAATATTACAATTTGATTATTCGACTTTTTCTATTTTAGAAATGTTCAACAAATTGTTCAATTTAGGAACTATTGACTTCAGCAACACAACAGGTCACCTTAACTGGCATGATTTCAAGATTCCCAGTCTTATCAGGTAGTTCTTCCGTTTGTTCTGCCGTTTCGGCCCTGTTGTCTTCCTCTTTTTCCCCGTCTTCTTCCTACATGAAAGTGATATGGGATACTTGACAAAGAATTAAAAGTCTATTAAGTCACCTGTGAAAAACACGGATTCAGAAAAAGGCAAAAATGAAAAAGGTGAAAAATGGGAAGAAAAAGCTCTCTCAGAAAATAATGCAAGATCACTGCCGCACCTTCTGAGGGACAGACTCAGTGCCTTCTCCAAGGTTTTGATCCTTTTCCATTACTTTAAGATTTTATAGAATCTTTGACATTAGTATGCTGAGACATTAGGCAAAGACATAAGTCAACGACATAAGTCAAAGAGAGATTCTCATTCTCCAATCTAGGCAACACTTGAGCCAAACCTAATACTTAGCAACCACTTTGCATGAAAATTACACGAACATAAAATTCTAGGACAGGGAGGCTTGCAAGCAGCTACAGCCTAGATAGTAGATAGGATTCTAGATAATACAACGTTTAAGTAATATCCCGATACTCGATAGAAACCATAATAACCGAGATGTTGAATTAAAGCATAAATCTGATAAACAATTAGGATCGAGTTTGAACTCTAAGATTATAGTAAATTATAAAATGTAACAAGACACTGAACATGATTTCCTCGCACCATGGAACGATCGCAACAAACCACTGGCCCCAAGCATTGATATCGACACTAACAATCATGAAGGAGTCACAAATTTTGTGCTTACTATTCATCCAGAGATCAGATAAAAACAGGCGCATTCATTTGTCATATATTGTAAACAATCGTCAGAGGAACAACAAATAGCAGATGATAAATAAGGTGTTATTTAGGGACGCAGAACCATGCGCTAACATTTTAACGCTCGATTTGAAAAGTGGTTTTTCTGTATTTCTGTTTGCGCGGCAGCGGAAGCTTTTTATCAACATTTTCATCTGAAAAATCAATACTAATAAATTTGAAATCAAAAATATTACATTTTTATATTAATAAAAATTTTTTTGATGTTTAGATAATTTTTGAAGTTTTTTGTAAAACATTTATATTTTTCTAAAATCAAAGATTTGTTAAAATGAAATAGGGCTATCACGCGCCGCGCAAGAACGTTATTTGAAATTACGACACTACGGACCATTACTGAAATCGAGCGCTAAGAGCTGTTTACTTTTCTACTAGCCACAATTTTCAATCCTGGTAAAGAACCTTCATAGTGATTTGTTTTCTTGATATGTTTAAAGAAAGTCAGAAAAATGAAATGCTTAATGCCGGATTGGAATTTTATTCCCATTGCAAAGCAATCCAAGATGGATTCTGCAAATATTACTGCAGGAGGGAAAGTAAAATGTTTCATGATTTACTCACAGGAACTACTCCGCTGATTTTAGATCCTCCTGACAAAGAAATAGATGACAGAATTTTCGAATGCGATGTCTTGCTAGACTCAACCTGGGAGACGATCAATATAGGACACTGGAGAAATGTGGATATCTTTTGGAGACAGTTATACAGGGCAGTTTGTTTTATTAAAAGTGTAAATCTTACTTGTGCAGGAAAATATTCAGATGCTATTTTATCTTGTGACATGGGGCTTATAATGGGAGCTCCACTTAGTGATGAACTATTTGTCCAAGAATTAGCCGACATTCTCTGTGAACTTGTCAGCACAGATCTTAAAGAGGTTTCGGTAAGTGACCCAGAAGAGAAGGCGGACATTCCCCTGCCTCTTTTACCCAATCTTCACAATGTTCCATGTGTAAATGCCCCAACTTTGGAGAAATATTTAGAACTTTTGAGACCTGGTACCCCTTTTATCATGAAAAATGTTGTTAACCATTGGCCAGCCATGAAAAAGTGGAGTCCGTTGTACTTATTTAGACACTTTGGAGAAAGAACAATACCAGTAGAAATTGGCTCTTCATACACAAGTGATCTATGGTCCCAAAAACTGGTCAAGTTAAAGGAATTTATCACAACTTATATTCTATCCCAGTCAGATGAGGTAGCCTACTTAGCACAGTATGAATTGTTCAATCACATTACAAAACTAAAAGACGACATAATTCCTCTGGACTACTTAGCAATATCAGACAGCGAAGTCGTTACCAATTGTTGGTTTGGCCCTGTTGGAACTGTCTCCCCTCTTCACCATGACCACTATGAGAACCTGTTCTGCCAAGTGTATGGTTATAAGCGCTTTGTAATGTTTAGTCGCCATGACAACATGCATCCACATCAACATCACCTGTTAGAAAATACCAGCCAAGTCGACATAGAGTCCCCTAGTGTTAATGATGATTTCCCTGATTACAAGGATAAAACAGCTTGGGTTGCTGATTTGGGACCAGGTGATGTGTTATATGTTCCCTTACATTGGTGGCATCATGTTAGGTCACTCTCTGTAAGTTTAAGTGTCAGCATGTGGTGGAAAAACTGATAGTTGCTTAAATTTCTGAAATAGGTTATAGACTGTTAAGTTGTTTTGAACCAATCGATGCTTTTTTTAAATGTCATAACTTGGTGTGTCATGAAAGTTATATTTCTGTGCTATACTTTTTTATGTCTATTTTTATGGGATTAATTTTTCCTACTAGCTCCTTTGAACAAAATCTTAAGAAATAATCCTTGCCTGAATTCTGCCGTCTTTTCTAAAAACTAATATTTTGTTCCTTAACATCCTTAACAATAACATCATTCGACTACAGATATGTCTAAAGAAGTATGTAACATTGAGTGGAAGTGGGGTATCACAGTTGCTTCGAAAAAGCTTTCTAACCAAGCTGACACACATCTTCAGGTTTTACCTTGTTTCAGTGTTCTTTCCTTCCTGTTGATTACTGAACATAAGTTCTCCTATATGCAGCAAATTTAATGGCAGAAAATAGACTTAACCTGCAATCCTATAGTCTGTCATAAGTAAGATCAATATTTCAGCTAAATCTGCAACTTAAAGACGGTAATGATGAGAGGGAAAATGTAACAGTGGAGATGAGTTTGGAACAATACTATGATTTTTTACTCGAAATGGAAAAAGCAAAGCTTGCAATTGAATCACAAAGTTAACTGGATTGTAGAGAGATTTATTTTTGTTACAGTGACATGAAATAACAGGAGTATTGACGTCAGATGATTTTGTTGATACTAAAAGGTTGATTTTAGACAACCTAAAGCTAAGTGAAACAGTTAGCAGATTGCATGTTTCTGTTTTATGTACAATTTTGAAATCAGGACAAGTACCTATATTTGTTGTAAGGTAACACCGAGAAGTACGAGAGATTAAGTCATGTGTACCCTCAAAGTGTATTGTGTATTGTACTTTATCATGAAGAGTTGTGTACTTGAGCATTGTGTACCGTCACTGTTATCTCGTTTGTTTGCTGTATTTCAGTGCATTTGGGTCCATTGCATTGAATATTTTGGCATAAACATTTGGTTGGTAAAGACGTAGTGTTTTTAATTTTGATTAATTTGTGTTTTTATGATTTTTATGTTTTTCAGAAAGTTTGATGATTCAAATATGTTACCTTTATGAAAGTGTTATAAATAATCTGAGTTTATTATAATCTGAGTTTATTATAACTGACATGTCTGAAACTTGTTCACAAATTTAAAGACAAATTTGACATTGAATATTGAATGAAGTTCAACTATCAACAAATTTTAATCTATAAACTTTAAACCGTGAACTTAATTTCAAACTTAGAAAAGTAGTCAGCTCAGCAGTCTATATTAATAAACTTGCTATTGAGTACAGGCAGAAGAATGGCCAACTTCAAACTTTATACGGCAATCTTGGTTGCTGGAATGCTTATTACTGGATCTTTGAACACACTTACGAAAAAAGCTCAGAATCAGTCGACAGCCCGAGGTATCTACGGAGAGAAAGCCAAGTTTAACCACCCCTGGTTCCAAACTTTGCTCATGTTTTACGGGGAAGCAATCTGTTTGATTGTATACGAGTGGCAACGAAGGAAGGCTAGAAAAGAGCGGGAAAATCAGATTCAAGACACCGATGCCGAACCTCAGCCTGAGTCAGTTTAAATTTTAAACGTTACTGACATTTTCTCTTCAATGTCAGTTTCATTCGCCGAAAAAGTTTGTTTTTAAAATCGTAACATAATTTCATTGATCAGACACAATTTACATTTAAGTGAAGACTAGCGTGTAGGTTAGTTAAGCACTGAACTAACACATACGTCTCAGACGAGTATTGACCGGTATATTTGTGGTACCCACTATCTGTGATCTAATCGGCACCACCCTGTCTGGTATTGGACTTCTATATGTCCCTGCTTCTGTATGGCAGATGTTGCGGGGTGCTATCATCATATTCGCTGGGATCTTATCGGTACGAGCATACTGCTACTTGATTCAATTAACATAAACGTTTAAAACTGAACCGACTGCTACTTGTTTCAATTATGAATTCACATTTGAATCTGAGTACATCTGAGTACATTGTTACAATCTCAATACAATCTCAATACAAAGTTACATTTCCTTTCTAGCTTATTATATTATACCTACCAGTATTATACCTACCAGTGTTCACGCAGTTTATCACTGTATTTATGATCAATTCTAGATTTTCTTATAGTAGATACACTATCTTCCTATCCTCCCCCAGGTAATATTTCTAAAACGTAAGATGTACGCTACTAACTGGATAGGTATGGGCGTTGTCATGGCTGGTTTAGCAACTGTCGGTCTCTCTTCAGTTCTCTCTGACAAGAACGGATCCACTTCTGATGACGGTGTCTCCCATGGTTTGTAAACACATGTTATGACATTTCACATGATGATTATATTTTCCTGATTCCGCATTTTCGTTCCGCAATCAACGCGATATCACGATTTAAGTAGAAAAGCAATATGTTTATTGTAAACTTCCTGCAGGAGAGATGATACTGGGGATTGTCCTCATTCTGCTGGCTCAGCTAGTTAGTGCATCTCAGATGATAGTAGAGGAGATCTTCATAAAGAAACACAATGTCCCGCCTATCCAGGTACTATTTTGTAAAGACTATAAATTCAATTGTTATATGTAAATTAACTCTTATCAATCCAAAGTTTGTATTCAGCATGAAATTAGATTCCATTCAGGATAAATATTTACATTATGTGGTATGTTCGAGGCATTAATCAAGCTAGAAAAATGAAACAAGCTTTTATAATATTTTCCCATTACCCAGGTAGTTTGTATAATATTTTCCTATTACCCAGGTAGTTTGTATAATATTTTCCTATCACCCTCAGGTAGTTGGGATGGAAGGTTGTTTCGGAGTTTTGTTTATGTCTCTGTTAGTTCTCCCTGTTTGCTACTTCATACCTGGTGATGGCCCTCACGACAGTTACGAAAATTCTCTCGACGCTATATCTCAGGTTTAGTTAGTAAATATATGACAAGGAAGTTTGCTTTGTTAGTTTCCCCTATGCTCGAGTGTTATACGGTTGATTGAAAAATATCTAGCTCATTAAAATGTTAAAAATGTCAATCCCCTAGATGTGGAACAACCCAGCTATTTTAGGATTTGGACTAGCATATCTGTTCAGTATAGCATTCTACAACTATTTTGGTCTTTCAGTAACCAAGGTAAGATGTGGAACCAGAGCATGATTCTTAATTTTAATGAAAACAGCTGTGAGCTGTGAACGGTTATAAATGTTGTACTACCCTTGATCTTGATTAGATTTTAACCTGCCCTATTCAAATTGACATCAAGTCAGTAGAATGCGTCGGTGGTAGATTTCCTTGTTATATGCTTGCAGAGCGTAAACATAGCCCTTTGCTTTTAATGACTTTTTGTGGAAGCACTAAAACCTGAAAAACTACCCTATTCTCAGTCTCTGTCAGCAGTACACAGAACACTTATAGACGCCTGTAGGACGATGTTAGTCTGGGCAATAGACCTGCTAATTCACTACTGCATAGTCAGCTCCTACGGCGAAGCTTTCGACATGACGTGAGTTGTCTCGTTTTGAGATGTAAATAGAAATAATACATTCATTTAAAAAATATCGACTGAAAATGTTTCCCTAAGAAGAAGTTTAAGATCTGTAACAGTTACTTATACACTGCTAATAACTGCTATGTAGTGACGTACCATATTGTTAGGTACGGTTTTGTGCAGATCGGAGGGTTTGTTCTACTTATGTTAGGGACTTTGCTTTACAACGAAATTATCTACATCAAGTGTATCGCTTCTCCTCGCACCTCTGGATTTGAAGAGATTTCCGCGGACTTCGAGGGTTCACAACCCCTCTTGGACGGGAGTTTAAGGGCAAATTAGCGGGGATTGTGTATATACTTGGCGTTCAGCTGTGATTATTCTTTGTGTGGTTAATTATTGTTTCTTAATAAGCAATCCAGATACCAGACGTTAAATTACTGTTGGTTGGAAAATCAAGATGAACTGGAATACGAACTAGAAGATGCTTTATGTTTGTACATATAGAATGTATTTAACGTTATTTTTGTGAGGATGTCATCAAATTGCGTCAATTGCTCCTATGAAAAGTAAGTAAAGTATAATGTAGACGGCACTTAATTTTCTTTACCTTTCCATTTATTCAGCCTTAGTTCTTTTCTTACCTTTTTGCGTCTTCATTTGTGATGTTGCGTACAGATTTTTAAACCAATTATCAGGTTCAATTGATTGTTGTGGGATTTATACACTTAAGAAATTTCAATATCAGCGATTGTAAAAAAGGAAATGATTTTTACACACCTTAACTTGTTTATGAATGTGTGATTTTTGATTTGGTTCAAGTTTTTATTAATGTACAATATATTTCGACTTCGACAAATGTTATGATATGTTTGTTTAGCTGTTTCGAATAAAATTAGTTGAAAAGATCGGTAAACCAATAAACTGTTTATCATGTCACACAGTTTCATTTTAGCTATCGAGTGCTAAGTCCACTGATTTGTCTAGGATAATCCAGCAGAGTAATGAAACTGAGACTAAACGCTCTGAACTCTGAAATTCTCCTCGCGAATCTTCGTCAGATGTTACGTTCTGCCAACCGGTCATTACAGACCCAACCTCTTTCTCGACAGTCGGGTTTTACCAGACCTATCTCCACAGCGTTCCTTTTCGTAAATAGAGCTGGTAGTTCCCATATCTCCACGTTCGGAAAACAAGATACAGGCAGATTTAGTAACCACGTCAGAGGTTTTTCTGTCCTATTTTGTAGCGTATTGATCATTACATTATTTGATTACGTGTTTGAACCTGAGTATGTGTTTAAAAAGAAATCTTACGCACACCCATTTAAAGGATTTTTGTTGCTAAAGCTCGATGGAAAAACTGAGGACATCAGCGGAAAGTTTTTAAACAGATGGTTTTTGTTTTGTATTGACCGAGAATCTAATCACCGTGTCAGAAAACTCAAGCTCAACTTGTTAACCGAAGTTGCGGCTATTTTAGCTCTAGATGCCTGTTCAGATGCACAAGTAGTGGAATGCGATGGGAAAACTGTTGTTGTACCCTTGGAGAATTCTGAGAGAAGATACCACTTTCAGTCTGCTCTTTTAACAGACAGGTCATCCCTAGACGGTATTACCAGTAGCACGTCTGGAATTTCCTCTGACAATCTAGCTGTGTTGTGTGGAAGTTTGGAGATGTTATCACGGGTCAGAGAGGACATGATATCTGGCTGCCATAGTTACGATTCTATCTGTACTCATGACAACTCTTTTTTCCTTATAGATCCATCTGGCGAAAATTTGAGAACATTTACGGGTGTATTGTCGGCTGAACTTGTGTCCAAAGAAATCAGTGAATTGGTTGATTCGCAAAGAAGTTTGCTGAGTGATGATCTTTAAATTTTTGCAATTTTCCATCAGTAATCTTTCTTTAACTTGCATCCATGAATTGTGTTGATCAATTTTTGTAGATTAAGCCATCAGCTGCGGAGTAAATTTGTAGCAATTAATGGATTTGTGTCTAGATAGCAGGAGAGTGGAGACTAAATGTTGTAATTTGCCGCACCTGCATCTTTTGCGCCAGTTGGTAACTAGTTTCTACAAATAATTTTCAAAACATTATTATTTGATGTCAGTTTACTTGATGGGAGTTTTTTTAATTTTGCGATGGAAAGAAGTGGGTACTAAGAAATTGAACAAAACGTTTTTGCTATGACAAAATCTTTAATGATTCTTACTATGCCTCCAAATTCGAAACATGGGCTGCAAAAATTATGCCTTGCGAAACTGAAGATATATATCTTCTTAGCTCAGGTTCCATTTTCTTGCTCTATAAGCGACTTAGTGGTTCCTAATTGTCGATTACAGCGCAGCAGGACTGGTTTTAACATCAAATTAGGCATCATACTGGAAACGTTGCTTCATTTCCGTTGTTCTTAAGCCACCATTTTTAGTTGTAGTTTAGCCACCACTACAACCAGTTAACCAATTATTGCTGAGAGTTTTATCGCCACAACGTGTGAAAGATTATTTCAGGAACACCGATAGGGCGGACCATCATTAAGACCCTAACTAGACGGCACGTATCGGATCACGTGTCGCGGCACGTATCGCGTCACCTGTCCTAACTAGACGGTATATCCACGGTACGTATCGCGTCACCTGTCCTAACTAGACAGTACATGCCGCGATATGTGCCGCGACACGTGACCCAGCACACGTCCTAACTAGACGTGACATGTTCCGCAGCACATGTCGCTATTGGATCAAGTGTCCAATGTACTTGTAGTAATGTTGCAACAACCAACTACATTTTTGGCAAATATCGGGCTTATAGAAATCCTCCTCCGTCGACGGGAACTTAACAACCTCACAGATGATGGTTCTGAGTCTGACAGTAGAATGTCCAACTCAGAACTCTGAACAGTTGCGCCAAAGTATTGAAATCGGCTCCAGCTGCTAAATATCTGTGGGTGAGGGCTAGCTTCTTCGCAGGTTCGATAGAGTCGCCGGCCGCAGAACAGAAAAGGATGGAGTGATATATATCTTCTCAAGGATTTCCGCGTATATTCTGTAGAACTTCACAAACTTGTCGTCGTACATGTGCAGGGCGCTGGCAGTCTCCCTCCCAAAAGACTGAACTCTTCAGGTAACGTGTTCTGTCTTCGTAGTCGAATCGAATCCG
>JH153653.1:161791-172613 GCA_000226015.1 Mnemiopsis leidyi | reverse complement strand
AGTTAAGTGCAAATTGTGGAAAATACGAAAATTCTAGTAATTTCTGTGAAAAAGTGTGGTTTTTCAAAATAATCACAATATCCTTTTTTGCTAAAATGGGAATATTCAAAAACCACTATTTGAGCGTGCATTCGATGCCAATCGGAGTACATTAAGTTATTGCACAGTCAAATTCACTGGATAATTTTTGGCAATTCCCCCTTAAGCTATCATGCTTCAAGCTTACAGCGCGGCAAATCCTCGTCCTGACGTGGTAAGATGTACTGATTGACAAGTTACGTTGTTCTAGTGTAATCATTTGATCTCAAATTATCGGCAGACCCTGTTAGCGACTGATTGGGAGTATGGTTCGTTTATTTCTGGTAACATCCACTCACACCATGCTGTATCGCGTGATGACGTCGTTTGAAGTTTCACAAGCACCTCTGACTTGTACATATATCCCCCTTCTCCTCCACTGATTGCTCCCAGTCACGAAGTCCGATGTTCCTCATCAATGGAAAAGTTTAGCGACGACGTTGACAACCTACAGGCTCAGTTGAGGTACAAAACGCTAGGTCAACAAAAGTGGAGCTGACCGGACACCTCTTTTTAAATGGGAGTTTTACGAAGACCTTGAACCAAGCTAAAGACAGATAGAACCTGACAACGTCGATTCCTTGACCCTTACAGCTTCCAGACACAACGAGTTATGACCAGCCGTCCGGAGACACTAATGAAGACCCTCAACTCTCCCAGTCTACCCCGATCAGGAAAAGCCTCCTCTTTCTAAACCGAAGGAAGAGGCGACCCTTGACACAGGAGGAGATAGACGACAAAGCTCGACAAACTCAAATCTTGCACTCGCAGATGATAAGAAGAGTTCATGTACAATATCATTATGTATGTTAAGTGTAAAATCAGTATTTATGAGGAATTGAACGATGGAATAAGATAATCATACATTATGCAGTTAACGTCGTTTTTTATTGAATTAAATTTCTGAAATAAATCAAAATCTTGTCAGCCTAAATTTATGCCACAGTGGAATGAAAATGAGGTCGAGATCAGGTGGCACATCATGTTCCGTGTCACGTGTCGCGGAACATGATCCTAACTAGACGGCACATGCCGCGGTACGTACCGGGGAACATGATCCTAACTAGACGGCACATGCCGCGGTATGTGCTGCGACACGTGATCCGATACGTTCCGTCTAGCTAGGGTCTGAAGTCAGATGTTTCATTTTTTGCTTTTGTTACTGCATTGTCGTTAAATGCACACTCTTTTTTCGCATCACTTGTACAATATTCTTTTGTCTAACTTTATTTCGCCCCATGTATTGTATTTGAAGTGAACCAGACGTGTCCATATATTCTAAAGCACTATGACACTATAACGATATAACTTTTGTTTCTAAATGTTCAGATCGGTTGTATATTTTCCTGTGCTCGTTTTCCGAATTGTGCAGTTTTAATTTTTACATTTTACTGTTTTATTTTATTTTCGTTTCTTTTATTCTGTTTTTGCTTCTCTTTTGCTTCTCTTTTGTACTGTCTTTTGCTGGGCTCTATTTTTGAATAAACACGAATATTGCTTTAAACTTATAAATTAGTGATAATTTTTTGCATTGAACCTTCATAAGGGAATAGCTCCACCTTATTTGCTTATTGCCCTACATTCCTATAATATCTGTCAATTTCTGTCACTCTGCACCTGACCTACTGATTTCAGTCACCTGTGTCTAATTAACCTTACCATTGCTTTCTTGAAAAAATGTTATTGAAAATTACGAGCCATTCGAACCCGCCTTTAAGAACTCCTGATAAAAATTTGCCATCTGTTGTACTCTTGAAGTTTTCGTTCTTACGAAACAAATTTAATTTAAGTTCCCAGAACCATATACTATTGTCTTAAAACTAAATTATGTCTTAGAGTATTATGTCCTTTCTTTTCGCAGTAATGTGGTTTAATCATTGTTACTAATGTACATACTGGCGGTAAATCTGACGGTAACTGATGATTCGAATTAGATTTATATTGCGATACTTCGGCACACATGAACTAGCCTTCATCATTTAGTATCGCTTTCCAGAAGTCGGCTGGTAAATATTTGTTTAACTTTGATAGTGTTTTGGAAAGCTATTCTGAACTTTCAGTTACCCATGATACTCCTGGGCTTGCAGACCGGGAACTTCATAGTTATCTTAGTTTAAAAGTTGTTTGTTCCTGCATCTGGAATTATTATCGCACCTCATATCGATAACCGTGGTATGTTTTAGTTCAGTCCTTTTTGATGTCGGTCTAAATCAATTTCTCCAAGCAGTGGCTTCGGCATGCAGATTTCTGATAGCTACCAAGTCCATGGGATACACTCCTCAGAAGAAAGATATTTTTGGGCGGGATATCTCTTGTTTGTGCTGGTATCATCGCTGATAGGGGATACTATCATCCTACTTGGCTCTACCAGATACCAGGCTTTCAGACTGAACAAGTGTGTCGTGGTGGTGTTACAGCACATTGCAGTGTGTGACATTGTGGCATGTTGGGGTTATGTGATACCCACACTCGTATCTCTCCTATCTGATCGCTGGATACTGGGGGATCACATCGCTAATCTCCATCTCTATCTGGACTACATGAGCTCACAAGCTAACAGCTTTTTTACCTGCTTCCTGGCCTGCTGCAAAGTACTAATACTCAAGTATCCACTCAAAGCTAAAACCTGGACCAGTAAGGGTCTTCACACGTCGTGTGCCTTTATTTGGACAGCTGCCAACATCTACCCAATTCTAAGATTTATCCTAGACACAGACGGTCTAGTGTTTAGTTACATCAGCTACAACGCCAACTTTGGTTTATCTTCCAACTCCTCAAACGCGATAAGAATAACCGCCTACACCTTCAGCATACTAACTAAAGACATTCTCACACTAGCAATACTCATAGCTACCTGCTACATCATGCTATATCTACGTAGATCACGACACGCCGCCAGGAAGAGTGGGGGGAGTGTCCGGTGGCAAGGTATTTGTACCGTGTTTGTGACCTCCACCGTCTACTGCTCCACCGTCGTCCTTAACAGGATAGGGTACTACTCTGCCATCACTGTTAAATCTCGCGGTTATAGAGAGTCCCAGTTCAATAGAGCCACTGAGATTTTGTCTACTGTCAACATTATGTCTAACTTTTATATTTACTGCTTGACGGTACCTTCTTTTAGAACGTTCATCAGGACCAAAACTGTCGAACTTTTCTCTAGATTTGGAGGATTATCGCACATTACAGGACGACAAAAAGAACAGGTAGAACTGTGTCAGAATGTTTGCTCTCAAAGTACACTGTCTCCTTCTAAAACACAGAGGACTATAACATAAACACACCACGATAAGGGTGTGAATATGAGAGTATTCCTTGGTGAAATAATCTGATTAACACATGAGAGAGTATCCGTGACGCGTTAGCAGAGAAACATTTCCACAATTTTGTTGTTTAAAGCATGAAGTTTGTTGTAAATATTTCCAGATGAAGTGTTGCTATTGATCATGATATTGGTATGTTGAGAATAGAAGTCCGATAAGGAATTATAAAAGTTAGATAAATTGTAACAAAGTGATCTTGTGCATCATGTGTTCTCAAATAACAAATTACTCCAAAAAAGTTTACTATATACAACTTGATAACGGCTGGCAGTATTTTCAGTGCAGGAGACCTAGCAAAGTATGAGTTAACCGTTTAAATCACTGGTATGTGCAGCATATCACTAGAGTTCGTAATCCAACAGTTGAAAGTTGAGTAGGTTGAGTGAAATATAAACCCATGACGCAATACACCCTCGCAAATTTTTACCGTTCCAGAGAAAAAAGTCGTTCATTTTTTTTCTCTAATTTACTCAACACACCATTTACGATCATTCATAAGATAATTCGCCGCACATTTGTTGAAAATTTTTCATTTCCAGGAGAATGCTCTCCTCATCTGAGTGTCTCTCCTTGTTTTATTAGGAGGTAAGATAGATATATTTCTTGATTGTAAAACGTTTTGTATCTATGAGTTCTATTTTTTGAGACACGTTGCTACACTTATGAGAAAACTAAAAGTTTGTATTTAATCTGATTTGAATTAAATTGGAATAGAGGTCGATTTCTTCATAAGCAACCGTTGAATCTTCTTTTCAATTATGTTTTCTCATCGAAATTTATAGTAAACGACAGCATTGGTTAAACAATAATTATATTACAGACATCTAACCACGATGTGAAAACACGGATTGTAGGCCGCTGTTTCAAACTGAGTAAATAAGTTTTAAACTGAATATGTTTCAGACTGTGTCCCCGTACTGTTCTCTTAAACCAGGGATGTACTTGTACAACAGGAGCTGTTTTTACTGCACAGGAACACCAGCAGGTCCTAAGGGGCACTGTTTTCTCAACTCCACCTCTCTACACAACGGTACTTCTTGTACTTGTCCTGAAGGCCAGATGTGGAGTTGGGGAGACAGGGTCCTGCCAGCCCTGCCCTGAAAACACCTGCATGTCCCGAATTCTCAAGATCAGGTACTCATGTGTAGCTGTTTAAGTCAAATAGGATCTCTGGCGTGTCTCCAATGTCCTCCTGGATCAATAGACATGTCCTCCTTCAATGTCCTCCTGGATCAATAGAAATGACAAACAGAACAGTTTGTATGTGTCCTACAGGTATTGGCCGGACTTGGAACAAAAAGACTTTGTCACATCTATCCAGTAAACACAAAAACAAAATGCCATCATGTGCCTCCTGCCCTCAACTTTGCTACTTCTCAAACTACTTCTACAACATGTTCCTGTAAAGCTATATAGCCGGTATCTACAATATGAGCTGTACTGTTTGTCCCGCAGGAACTTCCGCTACATACTGATACTTAGCACGTGGTAAACAATTAGACAATTACGGATGTCAATCAATGATTTGAGAAATGTGTAAAATGGATGATTTCATTTATGGTCGCCAATTTTCAAAAAATCTGTATTTTTTTGTAAAACACATGTATTTAAGTATTAGCTATTCACAGTAACTTCCGAGTTACGACTTATACAAATTATTTTCAAATTGAAGCTTTCTATTCCTTGTAACATCCCTGTCTTTCTATCTGGGCAACACCAGATGTCCTATACCAATATTTACCGAGTGAGAAAATACACAAAATTGGACAGCTGAACTGACACAAAAGTCCCACACAGCCACAAACAATCACAAGTAAACGTTATCAATAGACTCCAGTAAACACCTGCTAACGCAAACCATGGTCAGCACCTGTTCAAAACTACTTTCCAATACAATGGTAGCTTTTTTATCTACTGTTCCGTTCTTTTTCCAATATATTTCTTAGGTCTGGGAATCTCTATATTCCCTTGCTTACCTTCCTCAACGCAGACATAGAAGTTAGTGCCAGTTTGTTGTTTGAACACCCCTAGGGGTTTAGAGTTGTGAAATCTTTACAGTTGAAAATGAGTATTTCGGTAATCGGTGAAAACTACAAAATCGTATGCGAACAAGGACGATATACCTGGGCGGGATATCTCTTGTTTGTGCTGATATCATCGCTGATAGGAGATACCATCATCCTACTTGGCTCTACCAGATACCAGGCTTTCAGACTGAACAAGTGTGTCGTGGTGGTGTTACAGCACATTGCAGTGTGTGACATTGTGGCATGTTGGGGTTATGTGATACCCACACTCGTATCTCTCCTATCTGATCGCTGGATACTGGGGGATCACATCGCTAATCTCCATCTCTATCTGGACTATCTAACATTTCATGCAGCAATATGTTTAACATGCGCTCTGGCTTGGTGCAAACTTCTCCTCATCAAGCGCCCTTTTCAGACTAGAACTTGGACAAGGAAAGATATTCATAAAACTTGCCTCCTTATTTGGATTTCTGCCAATATTTACCCAATATTCAGATTTATCCTTGACACCGACGGAATTGTATTCAGTTACATCAGCTACAACATAAACTTTGGTTTATCTGCCAGCTCCTCCACGGTCGAGCGGACAATAACTTACACATTTTCTGTATTAACAGTAGATATACCGACCTTGGGTGTAATGATAGCTATCTGTCTGACATTAGAACAGCTGTTCAGAGCTAGAAAACAATCGAGAAGGAGCCGTGGTAAACTCAGATGGCAAGGTATTGTTACAGTACTTGCTACTGCTGTGGTTTTCTGTGTCAGTGTTATTCCACACAGAGTCAGCTACTACGTTGCTATCTCGCTTGAACACCGTTACCGGGGAGAAAGCAACGTTAACCGGTCTCTTGAGTTGTTAACCAAGTTGAACATCGTGTCTAACTTTTATATTTACAGCTTGACTGTGCCCAGTTTTAGAGGGTTCGTCAGGAATAAGGTGCTTGGCATCTTCTGGAGATGATTATTATAATAGAGATATTTGAAACCTTATCAATCCATATCTAACGTTTTCAAAATTTGACTGTATTTTAAACTTAGACACTTTTCGTGCATGTAACACACTCTACAAAATTGATCACATTGTTTTAAACACTTGAGCTAGTGAAGGTAGCACAGGTTTTGAATGGAATATGTGTAATTTCTCAAAACTGGTTGTTTTCAACAGATATTTGTCTTCGTTCCTGTCGGATATTTGCCGTCATGGGATATTTGTCAAAAAAAAGTTTAGTAGTACGCTAAGCTTCTAATTACTCACTGAACGGCGAACGCAAATGCAAAAGTGTGCAAGTATCTAAGGCAGCAGCCTCCACAAAACATTTACGTTATGTCGAGATCTCGTTATTCGGATCGCAGGGCGTAAATACGAATTATTTGCTTATGAGTTTTAGTTTTGTATAAAGAAAATGATAATCGCAATCAGTGCAAGTGACATGAAAATTACTAGAATAAGGATAAGATATGCCATGCAATTGCAAGATAAATAAATGGCCAGTGACCAAAACTGTAAGCTTCCTGTTGCAGGCTGCACTGCGTCTGCTATCCTTATCACTTATGCTTATGGACGAAATGAAATTCGTTAACTTTGACTATTACTCTGCAGCCGCGAACTCCCAACGCATTCATAATAGCGTCAATGCGCGGCTCAGCTTTTGAGCCGCGCGCAGCACGAACTGACGTGATCTGGTCCGGCCGAAAAAAGAGGAGCGGACGGCGGACCCCGACAGGCAACGATCTGCTCATGGCTCAGCTCGCATGTATTTTGGGTGATGGGTCTTGTTAAGATATGCGTGGAGAACGTATCATATCATACTTTCAGAGAGCGGTTTGCCTAGGAACCTCGGTCTTTGTAGAGAGCCACGCACCGCCCGGTTACGAGCTTAATTTTGAACGTATGATGATACAAGTTTGATTTTGAACGTATTCAAAACAATAAAAGTTAAACGCTGGATAATTATTTCAATTAAAACGGCAAAATAGTAGTTATCACACAAACACAAACTTAAGTCAATGTCATGTAGTATCAAAACATCAACAAAACGAATTAAATACTTCATTGGAAATATGCCATATAGTATATACCATAAAATCAAAAAAACGCTGTTCTTATCTGAAATTTGAATCCATTTGAAACCACCACTGCATTTAAGGCTTTCGAAGAACACTCAGAATCAACAGTATCAACACTATCAACCAAAGATTCTGTCATCAAGGTAGTTTAAAATCTAAAGGGGTATGTTGGGTTCGGATGGATCAGTTGAAAAGACAGTGCACAATTTTTTCTTGCTGGGGTTTCTAGGAATAGTTTTTGGAATTCCCCCGTAATTTGGGCTGTTTGGAGGTATGTACTGAGTCCGGGTCTTGTGAGGGAAAACGAACATGTTATTGTTGCCAATACCGGTCGTGCAGGACTGGTTACTGGGGCTGCACCCCGACAGGGCCATTTCCCGTAACTTCTGGGTCATTTCCTTGTTGGCTTTGAGCTTCTTGACGGTGAAGGAGTCTTGAAACTTGGAGATGATGATCGTCATGGGAAAGGCGAGGACCACAATCCCGAATAGTACGACGATACTCCCAGTCAGCTTGCCCAACGAGGTCCTGAATTAGGATCATTTTAGTCAATTTAGGCAAGGGTTACGGGTTAAAAAGAAAGCGGTCGAGCATAATCAGCCTCGCATGACATTTTGTACGTGCATTGATAAAAATAAAAGAATTTGCTGTTTATATGGCATAAATGTTAGCAAGTGTCAACCTGGTTAAAATTCACAAAAAATATGTCCGTTTAAATTAATGTCCATTAATGGAAATAATGGACCAAACTTTATGCACGTCGCAACCACCCGTCGAAAGCAATATTTAAAAGGACTAAAAGGAAGAGAAAGATTGCTGATAAAGTAAATAGTACTGATATAGTATAATAGCATGAGACATAGACAACTATTGCAGTTCGACCTACTTGGGATGTATGTCTCCGTAACCAACTGTAGTGATTGTGACTATAGCCCACCAGCAGCCGAGCAGAATGGACCGGAACTGTGTATTTTGTTCCTGAAAGTAACAGATCACGCATTAAGATGGCAGGTTCGACGTTTTTATTCTTATTTGATTTCATTACAATGATCTAAATTCAATTATTCTTGACCTGACGGTTTAATTCATCATTAAATTACGATCATATGAACTTTAAAATATCTCACGTCTTCATTGGGTATCTGATACTCTACGAAATACATGATGGTACCAACAAGCAGTATAACCACTCCAACAACTCCTATCAAGACAATGAACTCTTGTTTCGCAGAAGAAACAACCTGCAATGCGGATGTTCTGTTATCCGGTTTAAATAAATATCTAACCGTGATAATTGTTAAACCGGTCATTTATCTAAAGATGTAAACGATCGCAACCCACAACACCTCAATAGTCAACAAAGAAGAAAAACCGGTCAGGTGATCGGAAAATTACCTCAGTGACTTCCGTTAGCTGCTTGCTGTGTCTGACTAGTTTTAGTACCCGAACTACTCGCATTATCCGACACACCTGGAAGTTAATGTAGAGAATGGTATTTTAATCTTATAAGCTGGTGGTTGGATGAACTGTCCTTTGGTACGGCAAGGCACCTCCCAAAGGGACTGTCTCTTGAGGTAGCAAAACATTAAAAAATTTACAGGCTGATTTTACAGGCTGATATTAGAAAATTTACAGGCTGATGGACTTACTCGCAGAACTTTGAGCGCGAAAAACTGAGCGGGGGGCTCTTCACCAGCCGTCCTCACGAAAACGTACAGTTCAACGTAGTAGGGAGACACTGCTAGAATGTCCATTATGTTCATCGCGTTGAAGATAAATCTGTTCTTCTGGGGCGAGGACAGGAATCTAGACGTACATCAAGGTCAAGCCAGATTTTGGATTATGGGGCTACAAGAGAGAGCACCATATCGAAAAGGAATAAATTCGCCATCAAATTTTATGGCTACATTGCTAAAAAGAACTATGAACATAACAATATCTTGACCGAGAAATATTATAAGTTAGTTTTTACTCACTTTACAAGGACGTCAAACGTAAAGAAGATATTGATTGCTGAATCCACCCCGTACAATATCATTTTCAAGATATTAGGTTCCCCAGTGTCGGAATCCTTGGCAAAGGGCCTCCTAAAAAATTTATCCGGGCCCGGGACAGTTTCAACGACCAGCATCCCAATGGTCAGCACAATACACACGAGGTCGACTGTGCCCCACAACATTCCCATTAAGTTGTAACTGGGATCCGTCATCTGTAAGAGTAGAGGTTATAGGGACATGAGCTTGTTGGTAGATTTGTAGTTGTTAGTAAGAATTGTTTAAAGCTGAGTTAATAGAACAACATAAACTAAAAGTTTAGAGTTCCAGCTGCACTAAAATTGAACATTTACCGTTTTGTTGATGCTCTCTTTCAAAGTAGGGGGGCGTTTAGGCCGGTTTGCCGCTTCTATCTCGTCGTAATCTTCTATCATCTGCCTCAGATCGATACCGAAAAACTCAAGCTCCTCCTCCACTACCACAGGATCAAAGCTCTCAGGTGCTCTGAAATTGAGTTGGGATTCAAGTTTTGTCCTACAGTCTTTCAGATTTGAATAATCTTGTTAAACACACTGCGACAAAGAGTTGGCGGAGAAACACAGAGAGAATTACAAGTATACTATGCTGGTACAGAAAGTTAAGGATGTTGATTGTTGACCAACCTAAACGTTCCTGGGGACTGGTAGAAGTACAAGATCGCATTGAACAGGTCCTGATTTCTGTCGAAGTAGTATGTTTCTGTCTTTGGATCGTAGAATTCTTCTCGCCTCTGATGATTGTAAATTTGGTAATCGGGAGAAATCTAAATAGTTCACTGTCATCAATCAAATTTTTTATCTTCTTGAAGGATTTTATTTTTAATAATTTGCAAGATAAAAAACCATGCAGAGGTCGATATTTTTTTATTTAATCTCTTCCTCACCACGGGGTTTCCCAGCAGAGTGTTGGGATATCTAGACAAGGATTCTTCTGTTGTAATGAACTTCTCTCCTCCGCAATCAATCTTAACGAGCCGAGCATTGTTGGTCTGAATACGCACTACAGCTGATTTTAGAGGTTCGTCTACGTCTTTTCTTCCTAACAATACCTGTCAGTGTTTCATTGCAAGTCAAGGTAGGTTTCTCAGATTGTCAAAAAGTCAACTTACAGTCTCATTAATCTTGTATAACAATTGAACTTCAGTTTTACTCGGGAACCTATATTCATAATATGATCTATAAAGTCCATTCCAAAAGCCTTAGTATCAGCTACCGATTAAGACGAGAAAAGCTAACAGAGAGAGAGAGAGAGAGAGAGAGAGAGAGAGAGAGAGAGAGAGAGAGAGAGA
>JH153653.1:148962-161358 GCA_000226015.1 Mnemiopsis leidyi | reverse complement strand
GGTACTAACTTTTAGTAACGTACTGGTCTAACTTTTGTAACGACTGGTCAACTTTTGTAACGACTGGTCAACTTTTGTAACGACTGGTCAACTTTTGTAACGACTGGTCAACTTTTGTAACGACTGGTCAAGTCGTCTTCGGAACGCAGGAATCCCTGGAATTTGACTGCTAAGAGTGAATGAAATCGCGGTCTGACGCGGAAAATAGTGAAAATCGCGACTTATCGTGGAAAAATAAGATAATCACGATCTGTCGCGGCAAATGCCAAATATCGCGATTTGTCGCGGTTAACGCCAAATATCGCGATTCCGCACCCACCGCGACAAACTTTTGCCCCTGCTCCTGTGTGTTTCATTCCCATCCCAGGACTTATTATGTCCGTACAATTGGGATGCGGCCAACTCGATAAAATTAGCGTGAAACTAGCAGGACAATTTCAACAATAGTAGCACGGTTTCATTGGCGGTTCGTCGGACAAATAACAAGTGGTGTTAACTGCATAGTCCGTTATCGCAACCATAAGTAAAACTATGTTCAAACCTCGGTCAATTATGCCAAGCAAAAGTGTGCCGGTAGTTCTCGCTCTCTCTCTTTTCAAATTATCGAACAACAAAAGACTGAGTGCTTCTTCACACAGTCAATTAAAGCGCGGACTTATATCCAACCACGTATAGCTTTAATAAGTAGATCTCGCCACTCCGATCTGCGATCAAAAGATCTGGACCATACCTCGAGACTTAAGATTACTATCCACAATTTTCAATTAAAAGTCATGTATTTTTGCGTGTAATTTCCACTAATGACAGGCGAACATAGAGCGAGTGTTTTTCCTAAACAATGCTAACAGTTTTGTGGGGCTTGAAATATTAAGCCACATTGCATAAACCATCCCAAGAAGGCAATAATACCAAGATATTTGGCTAGATATTTCACCTTCATTGCGCCTGTCTGGAAGTTCAGTTATTTTGGAGGAAATATAATGGAGTAGGGGTGGAATGCAGTCATCTGACTGAATAACTGAAACACTTGGAGCTGGACATTACGTTTGCATTGCATTCTGTACTAGGTACTACAAGACACCATAAGCGAGACGATATGCTTTCATGCATTCATGACACATTAGGGCTAGACAAAGATATTACGTAGGATCGTCCCGTAAAAGCAAAGCAGGTTTTGAATTCGATTTACCTATTCTATGGTTACGTCAGTATTGCACAGTTGACGCAATGTTTCGGTCTTACTCTGAGTTGGCCGGAGTTTGAAAAAACAATCAGTCGTCTTTGTAACAGAAGCGAGTTTGCAAGATATAATTGTGACGTGTCAATTATTAGTAACGGAGATTAAATTCCAATAGATTTCGGAGTCATATGCTGGTCTCTTTTCACTGCATCTAAAAGCTCTTGCCAGAAGTGGTAACATTTAGCAGGCAAACTTTAAAATCAGATCAGAAATCGAACGAAATCGATAAAGATAACAAGGAAAAGAAATATGTCCGGTGACTTTATTGACTAAGCGCATAACATGGTATTTACTACTCCTGTCCCCAACATTTAGAAAGAAGATTGAACGGAAATTCCTTCCTCTAATAGACAGAACCTTTCCGAAGAACAACGTATACCACAAGCTGTTCAATAGATATACCCCGAAAATATTTGTCAGGTGCATGCCAGATTATATAGAGGCAAAGTGAGAAAAAACCTTCACTTAACCCGACAATGATCGTTTACAAGCGGTTTTTCGTAAATGGGAAGGTAAGTGGGAAGGTTGAATTTTGGTATTAACAATATAGCACATCTATAGGCAATCATATGAAAAAAATTGTTGCTTTTAGTGACTGAGTGACTAATGAGACGCACCTTAAAACAAACAACTCCAAGTTCATACCTGGACCATGTTGCCCCGCCACAAGATGCATTTCTTGAGTTGACTCTCCCTTTTAGCGGAGCTCATGTTAGCCTCATAGTGGTTCATGCACTTAGCTTGACTGTTCTTCTTCTTGTTGTGTCCGAGGGAGATGTGAGCGGCACTAGAGCGTGTCGCGGCGCTGTACCTCCCAACGTTTACCGGCATCTAGACAGAGACTCTAGATCCTAGAGAAGGAGACAGTGAGGACAAATATAGAAATATAACAACAACATTGAATAATGTAATGTAATTGTATGCTTGTATAATTAATTATTAATTAATTTAATTATGATTAAAGCAATCCTAAATCTTATGGGTCGTTCACATATTATTATTAAGATATTATTGGTATTTTATAATTTAAGCTAGGTGGATGGAAGGGGTTTTCAAAAGGTTAAAATTTATAAGGAGGGGGGGGGTAAAATTGTTAACATTTTGAACACTTAAAAGTAAACTTAGAAATTAAATAAAATTATAAAACTTTCAGATGGATTTTTGTATAATTTAACGATACTGTAGCAGCGATATCGTGGCACTGGCAACTGAAAGTTTATATAAAGCATTGAGGTGTGCCTGTGTAAATATGAAACCAATGTAATTGTAAAAGCAATGAACGACTGTTGATCGACTAAAAGTAGTATATTAAATGAATTGCAACCGCTAATACTTCATTTAGTTACTTTATTGTCTTCCAATTTCACCGGAAATTAAACGGTATATAGCCAGCACTGCCTTTAGATCACCGAGTAATTGGTGAAGAAGGTATCAGTAATGGAGCTTCTAGACGGCGGACAATAGGTAAAACTGGACATGCATTATCATGAGCAAGTATGTGAGCGTGACTATTAGCGCGGTATGTCGGTGATGATAATCAAAAGTGACTGAACGATTCATCATACTTTTTCATTTATTACTAATTAATTGTAATATAAGTAGCCTAAATCATGTTCTGTAAATTCACTAATGTGTCTCTCTGTTTTTGTGTGAAAGGTAACGGGTCCAGTTCAACCAGTATTCCCATTTCCCACTACCGGCAAGTAATTGTCACAACGCTGATACGCGAACAGGGTTGATCATCGAGCAAATAAAAAGGACCAAATTGAAGAATAAGCTTGCCCACAAAGAATTAATTCGTCTTATCGTATGGCAATAAATTATACATGCCTTATAAAAAAACTCGTGCACTTGTACGAGTATTGCAATCGGTACCAGTTATACATCCATTCTGTCGAACAAAACAGTACAATGGAGATAATAGTAGAATAGCGCTCTTTTCTTTGTTGACAATGACATTGACATGTGGAACTATACTGTTATTTCGCCGCCCGGATTTTTCTTCGTGGCGACGCTGACGGCTGAACTTACGCGACCTAAGATTAAGTGTATAGGAATTTCATGAAGTGGCATGTTTTATCTTTATAATCAAAACTGCGTGCTTTTATCTTTAAGCATATTGATCAACGTCGAACCAAGCCTTCCATATCAGAACTAATTTCTAGGAACTACTGCTAGTACTATTACTAATTACTTGTAATTGAGGGCTTAGAGTATGGTCAATAAATATGATGAAAAAAACCTATTTGCCCTTGCTAATGTTGATGTGTTGGTAAAAGCAGGTTTTCAAAAGACAACAGAGACCTTGATGACAATTTTAACCAGAATTGATGGGTAGCAATTTAAGCCTTGTTACAGCTCCATTTTTTAAACCAAAATCATTTGGAGGTCAGTGGAAAAGTAAGGGTATAACTATAAAGAAGAATAGGGTCTGGGGCAGACGCTCATCATGAAATTCAAAATAGTGCTACATTACTACAAAATATGATAAGAAGTAGTTGAATTGTAACAAAACTTACAACTGCATCTAGTTTTCTTCTGTCTTGCTGTACACTCAACTGTATTCCTGCAGAAAGTGTGTATTTATCCGATAATGGAAGGCAAGCGACGCTGTTATGTTCTGGTATAGATAATGATTCACTTATTCGTATCGGATACCAGAAATAATCAAGAACCTTCTTAGGTAACATTACCACACAGGAGATTATGTTCCAAGTTTTGGTCAATGGTTATAGAGAGGAAATTCAGTTTTTTAATTTTAATTTCATATTTTGTTTGTTTTATGGTCTGCACAACGTAGAACTGACTGAACTTTAGTATTCCTAATTCTCTAATTGTCCAAAAACGCCGTTTTCAAAATCCGAAGCACAAGGTTGTTCAGTTTGCGATAAATTGCATCACAATTCACAAATACAAATACGGTAAATTTTGCGTTTTTGGCAACACTCAAGTATATATGACACATCATACAATTTACAATTAGTAATCACAAGGTGATCTTTCATCTAATAGTGAAAGAAATCAGACAGTAATATTTTAAAAAATCGTTTTCAATATATGTTAAGCTTAAGTAGGCTATATTGAGATTTTTGATATTTAAAAAGTTTAAATCAGTATCAAACACTTACAAAGTCTTCATAACAAAATTCACACGTATAAAAAGTTATATTGTCTGAAACTTGACTGCTTCTAAATGTCTCTTTCTCATTCCAATTGCATGTCCCTTTTCATTCTTTTTATCTCAAACGGCTAAACACCACAGCATCTCGAATGATGGGGAACTTAGTCGGTTTCCTTATGGCTTACACTTAGATCCAAGCTTTCTGCCGAACGGTTCTGAGGAACAACAATTTTATTGGCTAAGTAGGACATAACTACAGTGCAGCGTATGCTACTTTTCATACCAGCATTGTTTGTTTTTTACAAGACGGTGGATAATGTGACTTGAATCGCTTCATAAACACAAACAAAAGAGCCGATTCTGGAAACGCATTGTTCACTGCATGACAAACATGCCATTCGGTCAGGAATTAGAAAATCCGTGGGATTTTGATCATTAAATCATGAACATATTGATGAATAATAGAAAAAGGTATTTTTGGGGAGGAGTTATATCACGACACTGCGCGAAAGTGTTGCTCGGTATAGAATGATCGTATCTACCTTCTCATTAGTCGAGCACTGTCACATGATATGAAGAATTTGTGACTTTTCCCCAAAAATACCGTTCTCTCGGCCAACATAAATCTACTAGTAAAATCAATGATGGAGAACCCTACCATCGAGATGAAAAAGGGAATTGTTTCGATTCATTTGGGTCAGTCACTACAACAGGACAAACAAATATTTGATTTTTCCACTTATCTTTAATATCATCGTCCTAAAACGTCCTAAAATAGTCCACTCAAATTTGACTTACTTTTTAGCCATTCTTTTTCGTGCGCTTCCGGGCTTTACCAGTTTTCCCTGCAACTACAGTGATCAGCTGAAATCCAAGCTCCATAATTATAATCATATAGTGCGTTCAGAATTATTGTTCGTAAGTTTATCACTCGTGATTATTAACCTTCGTGCAACGGTCCACTCAGGCGCATATGACCATGCAACTGAATGACGGGGTTACCAAAAAGTCTGAATTAAAACTAATGTTTCTGGTTCCATAACTACTGTCTTAAAACCTAAGAACAATCTACACAGTATATGTGAAACACATAAAAAAAGCTATCCCACTGTTTCCATGACAACGTCGACCTGCTAATTAACTCCAATATCTAGCTGACGTGATCCAGTGTGACGTGTACAGAGTAACACTGCCTGCCCGAACAGGACCTAACATTTCATTGTTGGTATGTCACTCCCATCACTACAAGGTTATCGAGCTGACTAGAGTTACAGTACTTCATTAACTAAACATGGTATCTTATTCAGCGTTACCACGGCTATTATCGTAGAACCTGGACCCTTAAATATAGCATGGACTAGGGCTGGCATTTAACTGACACTGTATCTTGTTCAGCAATCTTGTTCTACTATTGCTAGTATCGCCCATTTTTGTAGAGGATGCAATACGATGAATGAGGGGATTGGTTGTGGTGTTTACTTATTCTTTATGTTTAACTAACGGTTAAAACGGTTTAAGTAACACAATAGATTATAAGTTTAAAATTAACCTCCTTGTGTTGGACTTCAATTTAAGTTTAAAATTAACCTCCTTGTGTTGGACTTCAATTTAAGTTTAAAATTAACCTCCTTGTGTTGGACTTCACGTCGGGCAGATCGGGTGTTAGCGATCAGAGTCATCTGATCTGATACGCTCGTGTCAAAGAAGATCGAGTGTAGTCTCTCTTTTGTCTGCTGTAACGTCTCCTTTAACCTGGTGTGAAATGGTTTTTACTTTTTATATAAATCTGAGATTTGTTGCATCTCAATCATCTGCTCATACAATATCGTAAATTTTTGGAGGAGTTATTGTTTATAACGAAGAACCATAAGATATGACATACATATGTACATATCATAAACAACGTCAGTGGAAATTGTCTGGGCACGATCATTTAGTCGAACTGTTCTTTACAATACGCTCCACGTGGTCGGGAAAATTTATTTTCTGTTTGTTCTGGCATGACACACGTGCAGGAACAGATGTTTAATTAATTTGGCTTCAATAAGAAAGTACAGAATTCAACTCTGCCGTACCAGGAGGAATAAGAGTTTACGCGATACGGTCTTATCTTTGTACTTTGCTTACTCTGTAATTACGCTTACTTCCCTCCAACAAAGATAAACATTAAGTCCAGCTGTCCGGGTCAACCTTCAATCATAACCACCCTCTCTATAACCTGACAGAGACAGACAGAAACTGCCTGTCTTATTCATACGTGGCTGATTTTGAGAATCATATACAGATTCATTGCCGATGAAGGCATGATTTGATGATTTACGAGAACGCAGACCTAGACCGAGATTCAGATGATAAAGATTTCAAGTGAGGGATATTCCCCTTCTCCACACTTGACCGATCAGTGAAACAGCTGGAAGAAGAACCATGACAATGTGATTATCATGCTCACCTGTCAGCTTCTATATCTCACTTCTGTACTCTTGTATTGTGCTCCTATTTCTTGTGACATGCCGCTATTGTTTCAACTCTAGGTACATCACCCGTTCTGGTCGGCATGCTCCTATTTCTTGTGACATGCCGCTATTGTTCTAGGTACATCACCCGTTCTGGTCGGCATGCTCCTATTTCTTGTGACATGCCGCTATTGTTTCAACTCTAGGTACATCACCCCTTCTGGTCGGCATGTTCAAGTCTATTTATTCAGGTCTAATTGGCGTAATTTAAGAGAACTTGACAACTGTCAAGATTTATTTACAATTATTATACATTTTCATCGCTTGTCTCCTATTCTACACAGTACTTCATTGTGGTTCCTTTTATTGGAGACCCTCCTTTTTTGAAATATTCTCGAAAGTGATATATATCTCGAAAGTGATATATGTAGTAACTGTTTAGAGACCCTCCTTCTTTTTTGAAATATTCTCGAAAGTCACAAGACACGGATACCCATGATAGAAACTGTTCGCGATGATGCGGTAAAATTGCAAGTTTTCTTCCAAACAAACACATATTACTAGAAATCTCTAGCTGGGTGGTTGTAACCGTACCTTATTCACGATACCAACCTGACTCGAATAATACCATTGTTCTTCTCTCAAAGTCCAGCACTTACAAACGTCACGTATCTTACTAGAGTAGAGTAGTGTGGAGCTGAGCCGGGAAGTATGTGAATAAGTACAGATTGTATGGAGTTCATGTGCGGAGAAAGTTAATTAAATACAGCTTGTAGTCTGGTACTGCAGGTTTTGTGAAAGTACTGGATAGGTGGAACAATAGAGCAGGAGCACACAGTTATCATTGTCATCCCTCTCCGAGTCCGACCGCAGACTGCACTGATTAACTTAATTTCGACTTTTGACTTCTACTGCGTCTTGGAGAGTTCGCTTGAAATGTTTCGACTTTTAGCGCGAATTCAGGGAATCAAACAAGCGTAGCAACGAATCATTCTGCAAGGGATCTTTTTAAAAACTTGATTTAAATGATGCTCATTTTCCCGTTGAATTTTGCGACATTTCCAAATAGTTTGGTCGAACCAATTCTAAGAGTTACTGTCCAGTTTTCATTTCTAAACATTGTCATAGTTTGTGACACTTTTATCAGTATCTCACTAGATGCGGAAGAACCAAGTCAATTTGTTATGGCGTGATAAACTGAACATGTGATATGTTAAGACGAAAACAATCGATTTTGACGTTTTTATCGTTTCTTGCGTTGAGGGCTTCACAGGATACAGGTAGTATCTAAGGGAATTTGACAATACCGTTTACATTGTTTTCGATTCTGTTTTTGAATTAGCCGATGGATTGTCCTTTTCTAGATAACAACTTCTCAAACCCAGGTTGGAGTGTAGCAGGTGATAAAGGGACTAAGATAGCACATGATTTCGAGAAATCTCCTCTACAGATAATGACGGATTCTCCTTTTGGAAGTGGGAGTTGGCTCCATATTGGACTGCGTTTAGACGTAGACAGTACCAACACTGGCACAGGTGGTATTAAGATCGAGCTAAGTAACCCCCCAAAATACTTCATAACATTCTGTTCAGATGAGGACAACTGGACGGAGTTCACACCGCCATCTTGTAGTCACGTGAACAAGACTTGGACTATTACCAAAGATCAATCAAGCGTCAAAATAGAGTGTGACTTGGATGAAGTGGTGGTTTACCAGTTTAAAAACTCCAGCAAAAAAGAAGAATGTTCAAAACATTGGTCTGAAAAGTCAGGCGCTTTTCTGTTTAGAAAAATTTTCGGCGGGGGCGGTGATACGGCCTCTAGAAAGTACCGAGTGAAGCCTGAAAATAAAACAAGTACGAATAAAGATATCATTGAAATAAATTGACTCAGAGAAATTCTTATTTGTTGACTGTTGAGAGAATTAGCTTATTCCAAAAACTGTATTCCAAGAGTAAGTTGATCAATTTAGGGAATCCATGCTTTGACAAATATTTGTGACGATGTAAAACATACTGATACAGTCTAATCTGAAATCTCTCTCTCCAACACTCAGACTGCACGGAAATCCTGATCTCTGGAGTGACAACAGAGCCGGCTGACTTGCCAGTCTACCCTGGAACGGTGCTAACTCTCACATGTGAGAAGGGGTTCAACATGGGCAGTTCTGAAATTACGTGCAACACTTTTCTGTTTGGAAATTTCACTTACTCCGAGACACCGCAGTGTGTCGATTTGGAGTTATTTGGTAAGAGTCTGATATAGTTACTAGTGGAAAATAGGACAAATTCGTAGATTTTCTTGATACTGATGCATTTCTTATTAAAATTCTTTTAAATGCCATTAAAACCAAATTTGCCGGGAACAATTTGGTTTTGATAGCATTTGTCATTGAATTTGATGACATAACAGCTTTTTAACATCATTGTCTTACTAACCAATTTAAGATCTAGATTTTAAGAACGAATTATAATGAATTCAGAAGAATTTAATTACTTAACACTATTAATTAACCATTATAGCTTGAAAAATGACAAACATGTTTAAATGTTATCTAACCTGTCATAGAAAGCCTTGTCCTGAGCTGACATGTCGGAGTTCACCTCGTATCCTGACAAAATCTCCTGAGTATCCTTGATGGTCTTCACGTGCTGTTGCACTTTGTAGCTGTTCAGAAGTGCACGTGTTAAGTAACCTCTTATGAGTGCTGTTATCTTGCTGGCACGTGCGTCAATGACCTGCAAATAAGTTCATCACTTATCTGCATTACAGAATGTATGTATCACTATTCTTTAGTCGCAATATACCAGCAGATTCACTTGTCTGTGTTTATCTGTAAGCCTGCTGGTTGTCTGTCTGTCTGTTTGTATTACAAACCAACCAAGCTAGTGTCCATGTTGTACGACTCGTTCCGGACACGACGTGGAGTTAGTACCTCCTCTGTCACGTCACGACCAGAAGAGGAGGGAAGTACAAGATCCAACTTGGGACTGTCTGGGCGTGATGAGGAGGTGAGCAGAGCTGAGCTGGATCTAGTTCTTCCGGGTAGTCCTAGACAAGGATTTTTATATGTAAATTGCGTTTAATATGAAAATTGCTTTAGTCAGTCAACTGAGCACAAACTTGTACTAAGTTCTCAGTATAATTGCACATTTTTCCTGGTTTCTTTTTTTAAAGTTCAAAACACCACTCTATCACAGTTTCAGTTCTCACCTCCACTTTTTCTGTTAGCACGGGGAGATGACACCTCTTTGACCAAACGCGGAGAGTCTGCACTACTGCGAGGCGATGCGATAGTGTTTCTGCGCGCGAGCGCAGCTCTGGGAGACCGTGGGGAGTGAGGACTGTCCACCTCGACGTAGAAGGAGATACCACGTCGTGGGGTTGAGGGGCTAGAGGCTGTGGGGCTGAAGGATGCTAGATCCGGTGCTTTACGTCCGCCCGACTTCTGTTGAAGGAAGTATACATAATATATACTTGTTCAACTTGTTGACATTAGATCACTTTAAAGTTTACGAACTTAAAATTCAGGAACATTTAATTTTTTGACAAGCCAAAATAGATACGACAGTATAACTAGCACTGCAGAGAAATAGAACAAGTAACAGATTCCTACCCCAGATAAGTTGAGATTAAAGGGCCGTCTTGCTTCAGATGGAGAAGACGGAGGAGAGTTAAGATCCAGCCTGCGTTTAGCAGCACTTCCTGGAGTAGACTGCATAGTCATGTCCAACTCTATCACTGCTTCTAGAGCTTCCAGGTGTCGTAGCACCTGTTCAGTTACGTTACTTTTGTAAAAGTTCTGTAGTCGTTGGGTTAGATGTCAAAAGAGTATTTGGACGGAGGACATGATATAATGATTCTATGGTGTGTAGAATATGGACGTTTTGTCAGTTTCATTATGAACAGAAGCGGTTATGTAGTCACGTACATCTTTTGTCACACGAGATGTAAAATTTACAGTAACTTTCACGTTTCACTTGACAAAAGTTGTACGACACAACAATATTGCTTCTGTTTATTTTGAAAAGGAGAACTGGTCAATTATATAAAAAGTGCATTAAGCAAAAGAAGTCATTTTCATGATTTTTGGGAGTTTCCAGAAAAATCCTTTAATATGATTAACACACCTGAGTAGAAGGAGGACTTTTCTCCGAAGTTTTCCTGAAAATAAATGCGTTCTCACATAGTTTTTGATTCATTGTTATATTTGTTGTTGTGTCGTTATGATTTTTTCAATTAGACTAAAAAACATACCAAACTGTCAAATAAAGTTGTTGGATTGTCAATTTAAAATGAAAATATTGTACTCACGTCGTATTGTTTCTCAAGGCCACAGACGAGGTAAGAGCAGTATCCACTTCCACTCTAGATCCCTCCACATCTTGCCCACAACTTTGATCCAGCACTTCTCCACTTCCATGATCCACTCGCCCAACCCCCTCATCCATCGAGCTAGAGGACACCTCCAACATCATATTGCGCGAGTTGGACAGCTCAAATTCACCGTGACTACTGTCTGGATCAAGCTGTATACTCTTAGAGTTGTAAAGTTCGAGTTCCTCTCTTGAGGAACTCAGATCGGATGAGACAGACTCTTTAGGGGGTAAAGTTTGTTTTGGGAGATCCGTGGTTGAGTCCGACGCAGGGTTGATGGTATACTCGTGCAATTCAGCTGATGTTGTATTAGTGGGACTTGCAACAAGGTTCTCAGTAGTAGTAGTTCTATCGTTGGCTTGTTCTTTTACTTGTGGGCTGCTGCTTCGTTTTGTAACATTTCCGTTGGAAGCTGCCGCAGACAGAGGCTTATAAGCTTTGCTTACCATGGGAGAGCTACTGTATCGGCACAACGGGATTTTACCTGAGCGATAAGTAGTCAGACAAGTTTTAGACAAAACGGGCTTCAGTAGTTCAGGAAAGTTAACAGCCAATAAAATCAACTGAGAGAATATGACCCCCAACATGGTTTCCTAAATTCTACACAAATATAAACATCAACGTACGTGGAAATAACGGGACATAACAAAATTCAGTACGCGCGTTACGTCTACTTTCTTACTAAAGAGATCGTCCAGAAGGCCTTTCGGCAAAGTTGTTCCATTGAATGCCCTTAAATTTGCCGTTGCAATGGAAAACATAGAATTTTAAACTCAAAATTGGAAATGTTTCGACCGTACGATTTTCTTGAAAATTTCACAGTATGTTCCTTTTGAGCTAAATTAAAAGATAACGTGGAGAAAATAGGGGGTCTAAGAGTCAGTTTTCGAGATACAACTTCAAACACAAGGAAATATCTTACCATAGAACAAACCCATTTTGGAGGTGTTCCGACCGTACGATTTTCTTTAAAATTTCACAGAATGTTCCTTTTGATCTAAACTATAAGAAAATGTAAAAAAATTTGGGGGTCTATGTGTTAGTTTTCGAGATACAACCTCAAACACAAGGAAATATCTCGAAATAAGTACGCTGACCATGGAACAGGCCGATTTTGGAGGTGTTCCGACCGTACGATTTTCTTTAAACTTTCACAGTATGTTCCTTTAGATCTAAACTATCAGAAAATGCAAAAAAGTTGGGGG
>JH153653.1:127597-140300 GCA_000226015.1 Mnemiopsis leidyi | reverse complement strand
CACACACACACACACACACACACACACACACACACACACACACACACACACACACACACACACACACACACACACACACACACACACACACACACACACACACACACACACACACACCACAACACAAACACACACACACCCTCCCGTTATTTTCATTTCATTTTCATTCGCTCGAACATGAAGAAAGGTCGGAACATTTTGCGTGCACATTGGATCAGATGACTACATAACAGGTGTAAAGTTGCCATGGCAACTTGCAATCGCAGAATGAGTGAACAGTGAAATAATGACTATGATGATTCGATGGTACTTTGCTATAACTAATAGTTATACTGTATAACTATTGAAGATATGAGGAATAATTGACCAAAATAAAATGACGCAGTTTAAAGTTTGCAACTAAAACAAATAAATTAAATTACAAATAGCAACACATTTATAAACACATACCTCATGACCTTTTTTGGACACAAAACACATTGCTCAATCGAAGCAGGTTTAACCATTAAATCGTTATTGCACCTTCGATCACGGACATTCTTGCCCATACCAATATTGTCATGTTAACAATCAAATATACCGATACGAGAAGAAAAAGCGCTTTTAAAGTAATCTTCAAGGTCACCTAATCCTATTTGATTTGAAAACGCCAATAGTATTATTATTGCGTTTTATTTGTAAAGAGGGTAGAATTTAAAAAAATTCAGTTCATACCAAATCGATGACGACATTTAAACTAAAAGTTTAAGTATACGGAATGTGATATAAGAACAAACTCTCCTATCTAAACGGCTGGAAGAATAGAGCTAATCAAAACAAGTCTATGTTCTTGAGAGCCTCACGGAGGCAGACTATGAGGCAAGTTCGTTTCAACTCTCAGAAGAGTAAACTACGAGCGGGAGCATCTCCCGGGCAAAACTGTACCCCACACGCGAGGTCTAATTGCAGTAATGAATAGGGACTGTCGTGTTGCATCTGTCGCAAGTCAAGTTGCAGCAGAAGCTCTCCATTTTACAGTTACAGTCAACAGTCCTGACCTCGAAGAGGGTGTAGAAGCCTCTCTTGCAACACAGCACATCACAGTGGTCCCGCTGACGGGGGTCCGCCGCGATGACACACCGACGTCCGGCCGTGCCCGCCCAATTCAGTTCCGGGTCTGCCGAACAGAAGTTCGGACTCTTCTCGTAGTAAAGCAGCTCGTCCCTGCGGGGTTCCCGGGGCTCCTTGCGGCCCGGGGACGCCACCAGGAGCCCGTAACCGGACTTCTTGTGGATAACGCGGCGAGCTCCGTGGAACTTGTATTCGAGATAGTCGCCCACCACCGAGAAGGGCGGCATCTTCCTCATGCAGGTCTTCGTAGCACACGTGCCTGACATACCGTGACATCTGCAGTCAAGTGTCACTGTGTCTTGTAGGGCCTGAAACAGCGTGGCATTGGTGAGCTCTCAACGACAGAAAGTGTATTTTTAGTTTGAGGTATCATTAACAGAAAGTATATTGTCAAAGTATATTGTCAAGTATCATTTCTGAAAGAAAATTTTGGTTGACTCAGAAGAGAGAATAGCTCGAATCAGCAATAACAAAGAAGATTTTATGAAGATTGGTACTGACCTGTATGCCGACTTTATTGTTGTGCTGCACTACAAGAGCTCTGGTGTCGATATTTCTTCTCCTCCTGCTGTACGTTCTCTGCGACTCCAGGACGATGTTGGAGGCTACTTCAACGTTGTCATCACAGCCAGCCATGTGCCACGAGCTTCCTAGGGAGGAAATTCGGGGTTGTTTCTTACTTGTTTGTTGTTAATCTGGATCATAGTTTATATGGAGTTTTCTTGGGACCAGGTCCCAAGTCCTGGCGACCATCTTGATGTATATGGATGATCTTTTTCTTTTCATTATAGCCTAAGTCGTATCATTGACTACTAATAGTCATGGTTACTGTCATTTCGATTTGACATTAAATGAGCAGTTATTTGACATCAATTAAGATTAGAAGAGTAGGGAAGAAAAAAACTTACAAACAAACGAACAGTTAAGATACATGGAATGACGAGTTGATAAAAATATGGACCAAGAACACCCTCAGACATAGATCTAATATAAATACTAGATAAGAATACTGACAAACAAGAACATTAAAAACACACCGTTAGTGTAGTGGAAGGAAGTGGTGTTGGAAGTAAAGTTGGTGTTGAAGAAGTCCTGACCTTGACAGAAACACTCTGGAAACTCGCCTTCCCCACACGCGTTAGTCAGCATGTAGGTTATACCGGCGGATACTATAGCGTAGGAAAACGCTGACTCCCGGAAACCTATTTGTGTTTCTGAGTTATGACAGTTCTACTTCTAGCTTTGAACCACAGATTTTTTCCCTATATACTTAAGTACTTATAGGCTTACAGTTTTTGTGAATCAACAATGATTGAGTGGAAAGTAGTTGTTCGGTATAACTATAGGTTAAACAGGCGAAATGTCGTAAAGTCACCTCTTTCCAGTAGTTTGAGGAAGGGACGGTTGTCAATGGAGGTGCAATTCCACCTACTGTGTCTGAATTGAGTTTGACACTCTTCTTGCGCCTGTTGGTGTAGATTTGAAGAGTCTACTTGAGCTAATTGTGTCTACTTGAATAATGATAAAAACATTTGTTCTAGTAGTGTTGAAAATTGACAATTTTTCCTGAGAAGGTTTCAAAAAATTAACAAACGAAAGAAATGTTGTCCGTTGGGATAGATTCAATCTTATGGTCCATTGTGGAGAACAAGGGTAAAAAATGTTCCCGCATTACACGATAAATATATTACCCGTCTAATGCCGTCCTGGACGTATCTCATGAGGTTAGGGTAGCGTCTACAGAGCGATTTGTGTCGGGCGGACAGCCCGGGTAGTTTGTCACACGAGAAAGCGGAAGAGTTCGTGAAACTGGTGTTACTCACAGCCCTGAAATGACAGGGTTAGATCCCTGTAACGACAGGGTTGAATCCTTGGAAGTTTATAGCCGTACCTTGGGTCCACTTTTTAAAGCAAGAATAGGTGTACATTGAACCAATCTTACTGCCAAAAGCCGCGATGTAGACCCCGCATAGTAGAAAACTGACAAAAAGGATTGAAATATATGGATTATCCCTTATCCTTGACTTCCAGCTGCAACATTTATAACCACAGTATCACACACGTCTGCAAAAATGACAAAAATGAACATGCACAAAACCCTGAGAGACGGCTGAAATTCACACCATTCCCACCATACATTTGTGATGGTCTACTCACAGTGCTAGGATAACACAGCCAAATTCTGCTACACAGTTAGTCCTAAAATATTCCGCATTAATACGTCTTACTCGCTTACATTTTTCATTAAGTCGGCCTTTCTTTGATTCTAAAATCTTTCAAAATCCCTCAATCCGTCATATTCATGTCATTAGCTGGTTTAGGCTAATTGCTGTCATTGAATGACTATCAATCGTCATTATGCTGGAGTTCGCATTATCCTTGAGATAGATCCCGTAATCCTTATGAGATAATTACATACAGTACTGGACAGCGATAAGAACAGAAGAGATAATTAATTACAGTACTGGACAGCAATATGCTCAAAACGGGTGGTCCTGCACGTTGTACCAATGTGGATTGTGACGCGTTTGGGCAAGGCACTACGTAAACCAGCAGTTTCCGGAATTTTCTACTTTTTGCAGAGATATTGTCATTTGTTTTCAAGGGAGGAGTCGTCATACTTATAGAGTAGATGAATCGACTCTTCGGCCTAATTGTGTGATTTGAAAATCTTCGCCTGTCGACGATTGATACATCGCGTTTAAAGAAAGAAAATCACCGATTACAAAGGTTCGTCATCTTGGTTGATAATCTAGTTGTGCAATAGTACTAGAGTTGCATGTGCTTCGAGGAATTCTAAATATGATAAACCACAAAACTGCCGCCAGCCGGTTAGCTGCTTCCATAACAGCTGTATACTCAGTATATACTTAAATTGCCCCCGAAAATCACTTAATGGGATTGTTGGGGGTGGAACTAACTTTGAAGTTACCCTCTTTAAACAGATTTGTACGACGTCTGTTTGCCGTGAACCAAGGAATTTTAAATGGTAATCCTCAAAATATGAAACATTCCACAAACGCCAGATAATTTGTAAATTTGTTGTTAAGTATCGTGCAAATAACCGATGCCTAAGGAGAATCAACTTTATGACCGAGAACTGTCACGGAGTAAGTATGATGTTTTGGCAACTCGTTAAAGTTACAACCATCCCCACAAAGCACGCCCATTTAACCAGGAGAAGGAGGCAGTACTTTCTAGAAGATTTGAAAGGTGGTTGTTTCAGAAAAGTTGCCAAATCCAACTCCAGGTTAATCTTCGTGGACTGAATTTCGAACGGGAAACTCCCCCAAAAATCTTGGACGACAAAGATTGAAGGCTGAAGAATACGTCTCGTAAATTTGTCATATGGGAGCCGTCAAACAATCCACAAAAATAGATCATGTCGTATGTTTTCATTATCTAATTCCCAGACACGATTGCTTGGCTGAATCATTGTGATCGCATCACCATTAACACAGGGAAATTACGGTGCTGGCTTTGGGGGAGGAAAGGACCGAATTTCAGGTCCAACAAAACACACAGACTTGTTCTGAGTGATCCGGACAAATTGTCTGTGACTGGTGCAAACCTAGATCGCGACAAATTACACCCCTTCAATGATAGCAGATTGTATTGATTATAAACTAAGATTTGATGTATCTAAACCCCGTATTGTGTAAAAATTCAATGATCTAAACACCCATCCCAAAATCTATTTATCCTTCACCCAAAGATATCAGCGGGTTCATGGCAATAGCAGACTTATGGGTAATTCTAGAGTCTATTTGGCACGGAATATTCAAGCCTAGCACCAATTGTCTGGGTTAAGAATTCTTAATCTCTTTTTACAATCGCAAGATTCTAATAACTGAAAAATTTTCTGTTTACGTAAAATAACCCAATAATCTCTCAAGCAAATTCATGGATCATCATTGGTTTTTGTAATTTGACAAATAGCATCGGCTGTTTTAGTTTTCTTGGGCCTGAGGGTGAAAATTTCCAGTTGAACCTGGGAACAGGAAGCAGCTGTTTTCACACGTCTATGTTGCCATGGTAACGGTCACTAAAACACGTCCCCCAATCCGGAAACATTGGACTTTCGGGCAAAGGTAGGTCCGTTAATTAACACTAGCATTACGCCTCAATTATTGAAATCAATTAACGTGAACATCCAAGTTTGGAAAAAGCAATGATACCGCCTCATTTTGTACATCCCTCACAATAGCACTGCCACAATAGCCAGGGGGCTGCGTTTTGATAGGCCAGGGATTCATTCAGGGAGGGTTAGGTAGCTCTTCATAACCGTTTAACGGCAAACCAAGGACACATCAAAGCGGCCCGATATGGCGATACATTTCGAAATAATCATCAAACTTAGAATTAAATAACCCCAATAGTGATTAATTAACGGGTGATTGATTAAATTTACTGATTACTACATCTAAAATCTGCTGTTTACGACTCTGCGGTGAGGAACCTTAAAAGAGTTTCAATCTGTCTTAAGTTGTCCGCAAATCGTTTACGATCCTAGATTACCAACATGATGTTAGTTGGCAGTTTTGTCAGTTAGAGTGGAAGTCTGTGAGTCTGACAATTTATTAGTTTATTGAAATTTGACATGACAAATTGATCTTTTGACCTTGTCTTCCATTTACGATAGCTACCGTTTGTTAAATTTTTACTCCAGACCAGAATGAGCTGAAACACGTGGGGGCCGTCTTATAGTCTCGAACTTAGAATTGAAATCTAGACGTGAAAAACAAACTCTAATTAAAATTTTCACGACTCACTGCGGGTCGGGAGCTAATTGCCAAGCTGGTACTACTACTTACGCAAGGAAGTGGGAATCTATCTCTGCGATGAAGGATGCGGTCAGGACAAAACAGCAAATTAGCAAAAGGTTCATAATCCAAAAACTCAGAGACATATATGACGGAAGATTGGGCCGGCTATAATCGATTTGTCGAGATGCTCGTATAGAACGATAAATACTCAGTCAAAAGTGAGTATCACGTGATCAGGATGGTGGGATCTGATTGGAGCCTCTTCTGGTAGCAGTGAGATGCTTTAGTTGGGTATTGGTGGCCTTTGGAGGTCGGATAGTCTGGATTTTATGACTATATCGAGTTTTCTCTCTCAAGTTGAAACAGTGTCACATAAAATCAATTAGGAAAACTAAGAGGGTGCAATAGTGTCGTTAGAAGTCGCTGTGTCACGGTATATATAGTGGTATGTGGCAGTGCCCGCCGCGCCCCTCCATTAGCTCACTCCTCCTTATCACGAAGGAGCCCCCTCTCCCTGGTCCCTGCGCGAACCTCTCAAACTAGACACGAGCTTCTTATCCCGACCCTAACATCCGCCTACCGGTCTCTCCCCAGCCGGGTCAACTGTCGCCGGCTTCCCATTTTAATGTTTTAAATCTAGCCATAGTTTAGTGTGACCCTGGGTAGCCGGATGAGTGGGGGGTCCTGGTTACATTAGTCAATACATGATCAGGCTCAATCAACCTCCTCGTGGGCTAGCGCGGGGCGAGAGATCTTTATCAATTGTAATTGACCACGACACGTCGTTAATTTGTCATTTTCCATCCCAGCCGATCTAAGTCGCAACAATGTATCAGAATGGAGTTCCAGGAAACAAAGTGACTGAGAAGAGCAGTCAGTGCGGTTATGGGGCTGGAGGAACCAGGCCTGGGGATGGAGCTCGCTCCTACTCAGGACTAACACTCTGCCCACTTCACCAAGGTGTTACCGACTCCTCATCAGCTCCTTAGCGGGACGGGAGTGCTCGCCGGGCTCTCCGGCACATCATCCAGCACATGATTCCAGTTTAAATCACCAATCGAAACTGATCGATTTTAGATTTTCAGGCGCTAAGACGTGACCCAGGGGCTTGTATCCACTTTACATAGGGGGAAGTAAAGAATAGAAATCAGCTACAAGACCGAAATAAACAAAATTTGTAGGCTTGTCTACGTAATAATACTCGGGAGTCATTTTTAGACCTACTTTAATTGAAGGGTGCACTCTGGACCATCGTTATGCAACTGCATTTGTTTTTACGGCAAATAGTTTTGAGTCGGACTAAGACTATCACAGCATTCTTTAAACATTGGACCAATTGTAGTGTGATCAAATGCATACAGATAACAGAAATAAAAATATTCACATATTCAAAATTCTAATATTGCTCAGCACGCTGCATGAATGAGAGCGAGTTTACAAAAATTTATTGCTCAGGACCGAACACTAAATAATTCACGCTTTAATTTTCGACAGACTTTAAAACTTACCATGACAAAATCTGAAAAGACAAAAGGATAAAAATAACGGACGGAAAGGTGGGTGAAACTCGTGTCCGATACAGTTTGAACGCATGAAAGAACAAAAATAAAGAACGGGTACTAAGCCTGAATTGATTTTAAGGGGAAGTAACACGAAAATATAGGGTTGATAACTCCAAGTGCGAACATATCACTCAAGCAGAACATTTTGTTGCAACTGAAAGTGAGTCCTATTTCCGGGACTACTTTTGGGAAAGAATATGAGATCCAAGACAACCTGCTAACAGTACTATACGACCTCAATACGACCTACAACTGGGTCCCAAGCGTTTACTCGAGTTACAAATATTCTTATTATTAATTTCAAATTGTACATAAACTGGTGGTTTTAGAAGCAGTTTTACGATTACTTGTTGTCTCCTGTGCGGTGCGGTATAAAGTTCAAAGAGGACCACAAGGTTTTTTATTGCCTGTCCTGTTAAAACTATTGTTATAAAACTATTGTTATGAATTGAGCTGTGAATCCGATTGTATAACTAGATGTTTATAATACCAGCTGATATCATTCAATGTCACAGTCAACAGTGAACTACCTAGTAGGTATGGAATGTTAAGAAACCGCTTTGGGATTTTGTGCAACTTATTAGATGCCTGAGAGGTTTAGTTCTTCGTATCTGATACATGTCTAAAAAACGTCGACGAATTGACGTAAATCACAAACCCCTAAACATCTTTGAAGGTGAAAATTTATAGAAATTATTCAAGTTCTTGATGGTGAATATTGTAATAAATCAGTTAGTAAGAATGCATGCATCATCTAACAGGAATAGATGGAAAATGGTAAAATTAAATTTGTCTCCCTTTTCATATATTCATTTCAAAACACAGGAGTATTAGGGAAGTGAAAACTGAAAATCATGCAAAAATGAGAATAGAAGTTTGAAACAACACGACATATTATTAGATTGAAGGGAGTGAAGAAAACTGACCGGTGAACAGAAGCAGGCTGAACAAGAACGAGCAAGACGAGGGAGAGAAGGCAGGGACGGGACTGAAACTCCATCTACATGATAGGACTTGGCGGGACCGGGGTACAATCGCATGCAGCAGCCTAAATATCCTGTGTTATCGGTTATCTCCATCTTGCTCCATCTGACGGGGCGCGTGATTCCCCGTCGAGGTGTGCTAATGGGACCACATGATTGGCTAGCCGGATGTCACGTGGTACAAAATCTGGATGCTGATTGGACGCTGGTTTGCACATTGTCACGTATAGCAGGTCAATATGGCAGTAAGCTTGAAAGGTGCACCTTTCCGTACCAATTTGCCAGAAAGAGGTTAATTATTAAATGAGAATAGGACAATTATCTGTGAGCTATTGTTTCAGTGAACGGTAATGGGGTAACGTGAAAAATACCACAACATAACTTCCTAGTGAAGCGGCAACCAACCCAATCCAACTTTTCGGGAAATCAGCCAATCAGATGGCCGTCCTTAGATCACATGACATGCAATCAGGTGTGAAACAGGGCAGACAAAATCGTTTTGATATTGGGGACTGTGTGAAGTTTCGTCTGTTTGCGCAAACAAACAGATAGAAACCATTACAGTTCCCAGCAGACAACTTGTTTAAAATACATCAAAACACAAATTGAAACAAACTAATTTGAGCTAAAAACGAAATGAAGATCGGAGTTGGGGGAATTGGTCTGATTACAAAGCGCAATTTGTAGCGGGGCGCAGTAAAGGTCCCCACTCACTCACCTCCTCATTAGATTTAAGGCAGGGGCTGCACTTAAACAGAAGTGTGCTGGCACCATCAGTCACCCAGCTCCCTCCGGTCTCCCTCCTCTTCTCTCATTGGCCCGGTGTTGGGTTTCCGCCAATCTCATTGGCTGGCAAACTTTAACTTTTTGGCTCGTCCCCTGAAAGATTAATGCATAATTCACAATTTCATAGCGCAACTATAAAAGTTACAGTCGACTGGCGATAAAGTGAACTATGATGGAAAATCGCCGTGAATTTGATGAATCAAGGGAGTCCACACGATTTCCTAAAGAGAAGAGGCCAACTTGTACAATTAAAATGTCTCTCAGGGGGAATGAGAGACGAAGCAGATCAGTTTCGCAAAGAGATAAGGAGACGAGTCTCTTACTAACGTCCCTTGATAAGATATGATGGAGACAGGAGAGACAAGGTTGACATTGTCAAGGGTTGATTAGAGACTTGCTTAGATGGTAAAGTCTGCTTTTTGAGTAGTTTTGTCAAGTTTGTCTGACAAGTTTGGAAATTTTTGTTTCTGTTTAACAGGTCTAGACTCTACCTGTATACTTCGCAAATGTTAGTTAATCATGATTCTTGAACCGCACTATCAGTCAGTTAAATCACACTGACACGGTTAACTCATATAGGATTAATTATAGCCTCTAAACAGCCACTTTTAGGTTGAGAGTGATTGCATCTATCTTTAGAGAAAGCTCAAATCGACATGGTATTGATTCAGAAAAATTAAACTCAATTTCTTTTGAACTTTTTCATTTATACTGTCACAATCAGACATGGTACATAAACCTGACGAATAAAACAAATTACGCATTCAAAGTTCATACCAATAAATGTTAAGTAGAAAATTGTGATCTAAGTTGCAAATATTCTATTGTTTAAAAATAGAAAAAAATTCAAGACATGCCAGATGACAGATGGAATCAATTCGGTACTGGTTGTAAAGAGATACATTCAGTTTTGACAGATTTTTGCCAGCTTGTGCCATAATCAATTATTGTTAACATACTTGACAGATTAAAGCACAACTGAAGTCAAGCTTGCAGAAAGAGCCAATGTTACACGCTTTTCACAACGTAATGATTCATGACTGTATACTTGCCAATGATGAGATGCGGATTAAACCCGAGCGTATGGCCGAGACTATGCGACATAATTGGAACTGATTACAGAGCAGGACACGTGCTCCTTCACCAAACCACGTGATCCTTCACCACAGATATCACCATTGTCTGCACTACACACACACACACGGGCACACACTCTCTCATTTGTTTTGTTCGTTATGTTTGGTCTGGGCGGGGTGAATTGTAACCCCTCCTTGGCCTCCCGACCCCCCGGACAGAAGACAAACACGTCCCAGTACGTCAACAAGACCCTAAATCGGGGGTGTAAGTATGAAGATGTCATCCCTCTTCCAGGCAGCTGTGAACCGGCCATATTTACTCTCAAACGAGGTGCATGCTAAGTGTTGTACTTTATCTTCGATCACGCTTCTTTTCATGGGTTTGATGTAAATTTATTATAGTTCAGTGAGTTATGTATCGAATCTTCGACGAAATTGAAAACCAGGGATGTATAAATTATTGTCTAAATTTGAAATTTAGGCTTTTAATTAACCAAATAACGACCAACGATCCAAAAGAGGTTCAACAGTTAGAAGAAGTGTTTAAAACTGGTAAAAACTAAAAAGTTGCAGTGTTTTGCATGCATGCTTTGGTATCGCACTGTCGCATGGCGGTGTGACGGCACGCCTCGCTGGCGCTCCCTCGCCCATTTTCGCCCCCTTGCATTCAATGGTGAAATTAGACAGCCGATTGTCCAACATTTGCTGTGCGTCAACGGGGCTCATTGTGGGGATTTTCTGTTTAGAGCACTTTTAGCCAGAAGGCAGATATGACCTAAAAAGGACTATAAACCATATTACTATTAGCAGGCAGCAGTTTAAAAGCTTAAACCATACTTCGAAAATCAGCTACTTTTTAATACCAAATACGGTTTATTAATAAGATGACCAGGATGTCGAATAGAACGACAGATTATATAAAAACATGATGCATTTTCCGGCTGGAAAGCACGAGCCAAGAAGGCTGCTCTGTTAGAGGATTAAGATTAAATCGGCACTCAAATAATTATGCAGTAGGGCTCTAAGTGCAGGACGAAATACCAATAATTCTAGAAACTCAGGTAGAAACTTATGATTTTCTCGCGATGTCTCCCGATACGGATAAGTAACAAAACCTGTTCCTCAGATGAAGATATCAGATCTCGAGTTAGTGTGGTCAGACCTAGCCAGACGGAACCGAATCCCGCTCGGGCTAGGGTATCCCATAATTATGTTCACATCATCGTATCTGGACAGAAATTTACCACCCTCAGAGTAAGCTCAATCGCAACTTTCTGAAAATTGACATAAATGGAAGAGAGTTATTTCGAGGATAAATTTCTAGTTTATTCCATTTAGAAAATATTTCATGAAAATTTTAAGATAGAGGCCCGAAGGAAGGCTCACGTCCAACTTCACTCACAGGACACACTAAGCAGATTTCCAGAGTCGAGATTGGGGGACGAGGAGCTGAGAAAGAAGCATTGGGATGAAAAAAGAGGAGCATACGTATTTATAAAGTGAGAAGATCAGCTAATATCACAACAATTTTGTCACAATCAGTCTTGTAGTTGTAACACAATGATAGAACTATGGAGATTTTAGTGAGCCCGGAAATACTAATTCTACGAGTCATTACAGAAAAGATGGATGTATAAATGGCTATGTTCACAGTTTGGTGTGATGGGATTGGGAAGGTTTAACTTCGATTGTCAGGAAGTTGTTCTATCATTATCTTACACACAAGCATCTTCTCTTTTCAATACTACTATAATCAACTATACTATAACTACTTAATACACCTAGTCGGTGCAGACAAAGTTTCGAGTCGATCCTCTACTTCTATCAAAGCAACGGACACTTGGTACAGCCGATAAATGTCGGCCAGGAGCGCTTCATGAAAGAGGTTATGTTCTTCAAACTTCCCATTCACGATGATCTGGACAATGCAGCTATCGATCTGGGATACGATATGGTCCAAAACCTCAATTCTGTCCCCAGGGTAAGCCGTTTTCTTAGCTGCTAGTTTATCATAACGACTAATAGACTCAGGTTTATCTTACAAATCATAACGTCTAATAGACTCAGGTGTATTTTACAAATCATAACGTCTAATAGACTCAGGTGTATTTTACAAATCATAACGTCTAATAGACTCAGGTGTATTTTACAAATCATAACGTCTAATAGACTCAGGTTTATTTTACAAATCATAACGTCTAATAGACTCAGGTGTATTTTACAAATCATAACGTCTAATAGACTCAGGTGTATTTTACAAATCATAACGTCTAATAGACTCAGGTGTATTTTACAAATCATAACGTCTAATAGACTCAGGTGTATTTTACAAATCATAACGTCTTATAGACTCAGGTGTATTTTACAAATCATAACGTCTTATAGACTCAGGTGTATTTTACAAATCATAACGTCTTAAT
>JH153653.1:109202-123532 GCA_000226015.1 Mnemiopsis leidyi | reverse complement strand
GTTGAGTCTTGGTCAGGAACTTGGCGATTTCTTTAACCACGTGTAACGTCTTTAAAAGCTTTGTCTAGATCACCAAAGATGCATGTCTTGGAATCATCGCTCAGCTTATGCCGTAGATCTTCATAGAGAGTACAGGTTCGAAGAATATGACATTCATCCTCGATGATAGGGCAGAAGAATGGCAGTTCTTTCAGGTTTTCCAATACCTGTTTGTCATTGGTAGAACATTGATAACAGATCCGATGAAGAATGTCTCCTTGTTTACTGAGACCATGTCTACCAGTTTCAATGTTGTACCGGTGTGAACTCATCCGGAACTCTGCAAACCTTTTGAGGTGTTGATGTGGAATGTCCGACTTCAGGTAAGGTTCCAGTCCGAAGTTGGTTTTTACAGAGTTGTAGAAGCCTAGTTTCTTGTTGGTCGCCCTCTCCATGTTCCATTGGGCGATAAAAAGTCCTTTGCTTTGTTCCCAATTGAAAGCCAAATAGTTTAGGGACTGATCCGCGGCAGCTATGTTCCTGACAGACTTTAGCCTTGAGAACCATGTCAACTCCAGTTCTCTCTGCTCAACATAGGCATGTCGCACCAGTGTCGAACAGTTCAGTTGGTCCATTCCTTCCAGTCTTAGCAGGTAGCTGAACGTCTGTGATAGTAGCCCGACCGCGAGTGGGTATCTACCTGTATCTCCCAGACTGCCGTATTAGAAGTAGACTTGCCCACCTGGAGTGTCCATTTAAGGAAAGAGAGGTGTACCTTTTCTATTGGGTCTTTAGCTATTTGCGACATGGCTGGGAAGCTTCCTAATGCAAAGCTCCTCATAAATTCTGTAAAAGGAAGCCATATCTGGGATCCATAGGAGAGGATTGGTACGATAAGTGCATCGAACAGCTTAGTTACCATAGACTTTCGCAAATGCCTGAGGTCGAGCATGCTTTTGAGGGAGAAATAACTTCTAAGCCCTTTTTGTCGGAGTTTAGCTTGAGCTGTTTTGAGGGAGCCGGTTAACGTAAAGGTTATACCAAGGTAAGTATATTCACGCACTGAGATAAGCTCTCTCTCTCTCTCCGTATTTAAGGTTTCTGCTTTCTTTGAGAAGGCGTCCAGACCGGTTGAAAACCATCACCGCTGTTTTGCTGATGTTGACCGATAGACCCCATTCCTGACAGTAGCTGTACAATACATCTAGTATTTTTTGAAGACTTGCACGGTTAAGTGCCAAGAGTATCAGATCGTCTGCCCACAGCAAGTGTGTCACTTCAACCGCGTTCAAGACAGGAACCTCGACATCTTTAAGTGAGTTGAGATCTTCTGACACTGGTGGACGAAGCATTTAAACAGCTCAGGGGACATGGGGTGTCCCTGCTCAGTGCCACACAACACATCTATCTTGTCCGATAGTTTGTCGAGGTGTTTTATTTTAGCTTTAGAGTGGGTATACATGTACTCCATACAGTTGAAGTACCGACCTTTAATGTCCATTTTCCAAAGTTTGTAAAGAAGTGCTTCTCTGCACACGGTATCGAATGCCTTGGCATAGTCGACAAAGCATGAGAACAGCCTGGTGATGTAACATGTGATGTAACATATTTCTCAATGGCAGTTGATAGCGTGAGTATATGATCGGATGTCTGCGCCTCCTTACAAAAACCGAGTTGGTTTGGTGTATCTGGGTTGGTCTGCGCTCTAAATTTGATAAGGCGCTGATCAAATATGATCACTAATTCTACTCTACTGTATAAGAGTTAGGATAAATATGGAGTATAGAGAGTAAGTCAAACACTAAAAATTTTACTTTGCTCAAACGATATGGATTCTATATGTATTTTTATTAAAAACTTCATAATTAGTACAGGATATGAATTACATAGGCACAAAAGAAAATAAATCGGAAACAAGACCACGATAAGATGCTCATACAATTAATAGGCAAAACCTGCATTGATTATATAAAAACCAAAACGTAGATTTGTCCAGCAAGCTAGGCCTAGAGATTATGGCCTAGAGATTATGGTAATCTCTTAGACAAAGAAATGTATAAAAATTTATAGCTATCAACTCTAATGTTAAAGATAGAAATTAAGATTATAAATAAAAATTTAGATAAAATACCATAAAAACTTTCTACATATTGTACTTACCCAATTTCAAAAACCCTTTTCATGTGAATTGAAAATTAAGTGAGTCGTGATGTGAAACCTTATTCAGGATAACCTTGCCAAATAAATTTAAATATAATATATATAATGTATGTAACTGAATCATCTGGGTTACTCATAACCAATTCCCAAAGAAAGTTTTTAACTTTGGATCTAAATAAACTGTTAATAGGAGTAGATCGGATTTCATATGGAAGATTATTCCAAGGCAAGCGAGTTCGGTAGAAAACTATCAAATTTATCTAAATTAGTTTTACCAGGTCTCCATACTGGGTAGCAATCCTCAAACTGACTTCTAACAAGTGTGAGATAGAGTGCACGTCTTCTATTGAAATCATATATAAAGTGACCAGCACGCCTTAGTAGTCCAAACTGTTGATTTGATTTAGATATGATAGCATCAATATGCCCATTAAAGTCAAAAGATGAATTTATTAGAATTCCAAGGTCTTTATCAGATTCAACATATTGAAGTAATGAAGTGGATACCTTCCAATGCAAATGGTGTATTGATAACGTTTCAATGGAAAGGTGAATATTCCCAGGGTGGACCTTTTACAATAAGTGGGTATTTACGACAATTTTGCTTTTCTGTGGATGGAATTTCATTTTGTTTTTGGCAGCCCAGTCATTTCAGTTATCTATGTCATGGTCAATGTCTGAATAAATAGGTCGCCAGATTTTAGTGTCATCTGCATACAGAGCAGCACTAGTTCGCTGGCTAAGGTAGATCATTAGTAAAAATGACAAAAAAATCGCCCCAAATAGATCCTTGAGGAACTCCAGACAAAACAGGCTTTGATGAGGACTTAGCATTATCCGATACCACACATTGTTTCGTTCTTTGAGGTATATTTCAATGAATTTTAGAACCCTACCATCTATTCAAAAGTAGTATTTGAGCTTTTAAAGAGTTTTTCCATGGATAATTGCATCTGGTCCACACAGTTTATGAGAGTTTAGCTTCTTCAAAAGGCATTCTACCTTTGTGGGGTAAATTTTATGTCAAGAGCATCATCAATCGACCAATCAATGGGGATTCCATAGGAGGAGGCCTCGGAAAACTGATCAAATAAATACTCATTGAAAAGATCAAACTTTTCCTTAGGTGCCCTTCGGTAAATGCCTTTAAGTCGTACACATTCAGGAATACAGTAACTTTAAGAGTTGGTTTTAACGTGTGACCAAAACTTTTTTGTGATAAGCGCTGGGTCACCATGATTATAAACGTTGTCCCGCATTTTAGTACAGCAAATTTTCTTAATTTTTTTCGAGGAATGAGTAATGGCACGTTTAAGCTCTCTACTTATAGAGGGTGATGCCATAAATTTGGTGTGTGCTCTTTCTTAAGATCGGTAAGCTTCATAGCATTCAGAGTCAAACCAAGGTGATGAAAAGTTTCCATCGACATAAATTTAGGAATAGATCGATCTACACAAGTAAATAAGATCTCTTTAATGGTTTTTCAAGCTGTTTTGCAGGTTCCAACCGTTCCATGCAGTCAATTGTCTGGCGCCAATCAACTTGTCCAATGTCACTGTTTAACTGATCCCAGTTGTTCCTTTTATAGTTATATATTTTGCGTTTGGAGGATCTTAGGTGATTTACTTTACAAGCAACTGAAAAAGATATTGTATAGTGATCTGATTTGCATAAAACTTCGTTATCTAACACCTTAATGTTTCTAACAAGAGAACTGTTATTTGTGAGGAGTAGATCGAACACTTTGTCCTCATTGTGAGTGGAGCAGTTAATAAGCTGTTTGATGCCAAGTTCATGAAAAGAATCCTGAAAATTTAGGTTATCAATCATTCGTGCTGAATTGTTATTTTCAGAAAGTGGCCATTCAACATAATCACTCCCGTTTACATTTTGTAACGTTTTATTGAGCTCTCTTATCGCAATTTGAGTGTGTTACAACTTAAATAGCGGTGCTTTGTGCCTGCCATATACAAGTGTATATACATATAAGTGTACACTTGTATATTATGTTCTTCGAAAAGAACAAACATCTTCAGGTCTTCACAGATCAGAACTTTGACTCTGTAATTCAGTTCAGAGGGTGATATGTAGAGCAGTTTAATGCCTCGATGGAAAGTGTTTTGGGCGAAATATGTCAAGAAAGTGGTGTAGGCGAAGGACAATGGCATCAGATTAAGACTGAAACATTGGTGAAGGAGAGCAAGATTACACGAAACAAACTTGCGCATTGTCTGCAGACTATGACGGATTTGTTGTATATGCGTGCTAGTCCACTGTTAGAAAAGGGATCGTTTTTGTTCTGGACAGGTACGATATGACATATGTTGATTCAGGAGAAAATCATTTAACAGAGGAAGATTATTGATCTTCAGAACCAAGTAATAAAAAACGTGACGAACAGCTCAGCACTATTCAAGAAACTGTTCAGAAGGAGATTCAGAGTTATTCGTCTGTTGTTTCTAGGTTCTGTGCTACTGCCCTGGCTCCACGGAAGATACAGTCAGACGATATAGTTTCTCAAATTCTACAGGAGATCGATGAAAAGCTGCCAATTGTAACCTCAAGTAGAATCGGGGTTAAACAACCAGAGAAGTGCCGCACAGTGAAGGTAACATTGAGAAGCTCGGATGTAGTGAACCTGGTTTTGAAGAAAAGTAAAATGTTGCGCACAAAAGAAAGGTACAAAGCAATTTATCTTTGCCCTGACCGAACTGTTGAGGAAAGAAAGGCTTTTAAAATACTGTTGAAGGAGCTAAAAATCAAAAGGAGAGCAGAAACTGATAGTGATAAAGTTCTCTTTATTAAGAAGCATAAGATTATTGCACTGTTGATAAGAAAAGGGGTCCAGTACCAAATGGGTAGATTTCATTTTAACTTGTTATGTTTTTATTTCCACGAGGGTCCATGTTGATACAGGCATATATGTATTTTCTGTGTTTGGTATCCCTGATCTATTTTTTATTGACGGGACAAGTTTATTTCAATTATAATTTTGCCCGCTATTGCTATTCAATGACATTTGAAAAGATTTCGATAAAAAACAGAGCTTAAGTTAATTTTCAGGTTAAATAACTTTATGATCTTTAATGAATTTTTTAGCCAGGTTTCATTCAGTAATACGACACCAGGGTTGCCTGTGAAATGTAAGTATTTAATTCAAGAACCTTTGTTACGTTTAAAGTAGCGTGTGCTTTACCAAGTAGAGAGAATAGAATTAAACCTTGAATGATTTGGTAAAATACCTTCAACATACCAGGCCCGGGATAATGCATGCTGGGGTTGCATACCCCTATCAGCAGAAAATTAAGGACCATATTAGCAAGTAATAGGAAATTAATAACCTTGAAAGCTTTACCACTAGTGTCAAGGGGGTAACGGATTCTTACCCTAGAGAAAACAGTTTCAGTATTGCGTAAGACATTATACTAAAGGTAAGCAGCTATGATATGGTTAAGTGCTATGAGGGGAAAGCCACTTTTGATAACAGAGCTTTGTAGTGCAAAACTTAGGTTTCTTAGTGCTAAACCGGAGGGAGGGGGGACTATATATCATGCTAGGACGATATCAGAGAGGATAAAAAGTTATCATGAGGTACAGATAAATAAAGCCGCTGACGGCCAGAGTGACAGGATGTGGACCGAAAGTGTCAATGTTCGGGGGTGGAAATGAGGTGTCGGTCATATATGTGCTAGGGTTAGGATTGGTGATAGGATATATGTCCCTAACCACTCTTCTACCTTTTCTTCTTTTAGCATTGAAGTTACTAATTCTCATCCGGGATAAATGCAGATCAATCATGAGTTTTAACCGTTAAAGAAACTGCGACACTGCGTTCTTAAGTTAAGTGATGCTAGATTCAGTAATATTAATGCCCAAGAATACAAAATTGGTAAAAAGATAGCATTATGTTATTAGCATATTTCCTTAATGAGGCAAAGTTTAAAATAATCATAACTCAAATAGCAAATTTAGAACTTGTGTGCCACAAAATCTTTCAAGAATCGAAGATTGTATTGACACCAAATAGAGCGTGATCTTGCAACATTGACTCAAAGACTTTTAATTTGACACGAAACTCTCCGAGGCTATTATAGTAGGACACCTGACTTAATGAAAAAAGAAATTAACCTAAGAGAAAACTTTCATCCTCCCCTCAGTGGAAAATGAAAATTAAAGTAAAATTAGAAGCTACTGCGATAAATATTGCATCCTGAATGTGAGTATGTCAAGCTACTAGAAAGGAACTACCAGACTGTAAGAGAACGACCAGACTACTTGGTGATAGTCACCTGATTCCTGAGGAGCGAGCAACCTGTACATGGGAACTAGATCCCTGAACATGGGAACTAGATCCTTGAACAAGGAGGCTGATCTCTTAAAATAGGACCACTCATACTATAATGTTATATTTGCAACCTGACTTTACTACTCATACTACACTGGGATACTTGCTACCTCATTAAAATACTCATATGATATACTCTTATTCTAAGTGACTTGTTGCCTGACTATGAAACAAGACTACCTTTCAATATACTGGGTTACTTGCTACCTGACACTAACTAGTGGTGGCCCTCACCTAGCTATTTGACATTTATGGAGCTAGCCACCTCGGGAGTGAGGTGGAACTGCGGTGGTACCCGCTGGTACCTGCTAAAAGTGCTTACCTCCGAGCTTGAGTATTTGTCAATCCTTGCTTGCTGAAAATTGAAGGCAAAGCTACGCAATTATTGGGGAGCTGTCAACCTAGCCATTACAAGAGCTAACTGAGCTAAAACTTTAGGAGAATAGCTCTCTATATTTTTATAGTTTAATTACCTAGCTTTCAGAATATAATATTGAGTCTAGGTGGGGACTGGTCATTGGCTGATAGTTTTAATACGGAGGAAAGAGATTGTGAATGGTATATCAAATTACTATAGTAGAATTACTATAGTAGAAGCCCGTATCCAAGACAGAGCTAATCGACCGTCCCTTAATCTTTCAGGGATAAAGACGTTTTGGAATCGTTCACTATTGCTTTAAAGGTACTAAAATCGACATTATAAATTACCAAAACCTTTGTCTGACTTTGTCCGACCCTCATTCGAAGCGAATAGAGAGAATAAAATTTTAGGAGGGTGCGCGCTGCCGTACAACCAAAACCTAAAAATTGGTTCCTTCCTTTGACCGGGGAGAGTCTCTTGGATGTTCTGTCTTAAAATAAAGTGATATTCCTATTTAGCCCGAGGTAAAAATTGACTCCGTCAACTTTCTCTCGGTCGCTGGCTTTTGAGTTTTATGGCTACGCGTACGTGGATTTTTTTTCCTCGCCACTTCTTGCTCTTTAATTTTAAAAGTATTTCTATCCGAAAAAATATTCATCTGTCATCTACAACTACAAGCCAAGCCCGCTCGAATAATACTAACACAGTAACAGGAAAATCTAAACCTGGTACATTTATAAAAACTCAAAAGCAAGCGACTGAGAGAAAGTTGACGGAGTTAACGTTAACTGTGACCCCGGGCTACATCGGAATATCAGTTAATTTTAAGAGAGAACAGCCAAGAGACTATTCCCGGTCAAAGGGAGCAACCAATTTATTGGTTTTTGGTAATTTATATCATTCTTTTTTAGCGCAATCGGGAATTTTGAACAATCAACCAAAAGCTCAATAGATTTTCCATCTTACGACAGTCATATGACAATCAATTAGGAGATTTTGACTTTTGAAACTATCAGCATCGAAATCACCGTGAAATTTTGCACTAATATGATGGTCCACTTTTTCTTCTAGCTCAAAGTTAAGATTAAGGCCTATTAGATATTTAAGGCCTATTCGATATTTTACATTGCTCGAACGTGATCTTAAATGTTGGGCTATAGGACTTAGGTGCTTACCTACCTCAATCATGCCTAATTTAGTCTCGTTACATAATCTCTTATTCAGCTCCTTTTGAATCACACTGTGACAATCCAAACACAGAACTCTGACAATATCATCCTTTTCTAAAACAGATACAAAGCACTGCAAATTTTACAAGCTCTGTCAAATAAAGTCCTAATAAGTCCTACTTTAAACTCAAATGGAATAAAAATGGTTTAATACGTAAAAAGTCCCGAGTGCAGTGAGTAGGTTTATGGTACAAGTTAATGGTTATATTATCGTCACTCGAATCAGGATCTTTAATTAAGAGTAGATCAAGAAGCGGTAATTTTTCAAAAGCTTTCATTTCACACGAAAATTCGATACTGAAATGAAGGCCGTTAAGATACTCTAAAAATTTGTTCGCTTCTTCATCGCTGTCAAATACTGCTAGTGTATCATCTATGCATCTCGTAGAGACATTTAGATTAAATGACATAACATTTTCATATCCGACAAACACAATATTTAAGCAACATTAAATCTTTCTTTCCAATGGGTTATAAATGAAAATATCCTCAAAAATAGGGGCAAGGGGTGAGCCAAATGCACAACACTTGCTTATAAAACTCACTATTAGATATGAGTAGTTAAGTGAATTGATAATTACGTTATCTTATAATACGTTAAAGTTGTTTAAGAAGCATGATCGTTGCCTGTTACTTGACATAAACTTTCAGCCAGAGAGGACAAGAGTTATACCCATTATTTTATTATACATTATATTGTATTATTATACATTATTTTATTATATCCATATTAATATCATATCTATTGAAATATTGTAGAACAGTGTCTATAGAAGACGCTTTCATACCTAACAGTCATATAACCTATTCCTATTCATAACAAATACTTAACACCAATTGTTAATATTTTACAAATTAAGATAAATTTCCGACTTTTCAAATTTTAATTTTATTGTTTGGAATGAATTTTTCCCGGGGGGGGGGGGGTCTTGAACCCTTAGAACACCCTTCCCCACGGCCCGGCTGCATCCCTGCAGCTGGCGACTAGAAATAGTGACGAATCACATCCAATCAAAAATAGGATATATTATAAAAAGCAGTTGCACCAAATCAAATCAAACATGCAGTCGTAGTTAGACAATTATAGCATGAGTCATACCAGCGGCAAAGCGATCTCAGTGTTTAATTGTGGTAGTCAGTTGCATATTGTTGGTATAGGATAGCTCTGATATATTGTGGAATGGGAGGCCTAAATTGATTGTCTGTGCATCTTCAGCCCAAGTGGAACTGGAAGCCTATAGCCCTTTTACGATATTACTAATGCGAGGATAATGATATTGAGCCAATCAGGTGCGGCATACACATTCCAGAAGCTATCCTGATCCAGTTACTGTTAGGGTTTTCAGCAAGGGTGTCGACAGTCTAGATTCTCCATTGTAGGTAAAGAAGTCTTGGTCTTTGGCAGCTGTGGAAGGAAGCTTGAAATCATCGGTAGATGAGGGGGCTTCATGGTAGTATCCTGCTTCGAATTTTTTATAGCTCTGGTTCTTCGTGCAATTCTGGGACTCCAGTCTACAGTGGCCAACCTTACAGTGATCAACCTAACGAGCAGAGTACCAATCAAAACACTCCCCTGGCCATGAGGCTCCATAGTAAAGACGACCTATAAATTATACGGTCATAAAACGACTTACATGAGATATTGAGATAATGTTGAACTTATAGATGAAAGCTCCGTTTATTAAATCTTTCTTTTCTTTCATTTTATGCATCCCGCAAATGAGAACATTATCGATACAAAACTGAATATGCAACTTAAAGTAAGCTATCAACTATTAGGCGAATGACGGAGTGAGATTATTAGACTGTTCAAGCTAAACTTAATCTGTAATCGGGATATGTTTTCCGGTTATATGTTTGCCTCTGGACGCTTGTCAGAAAGTCATGAGTCAGATAAGAGTATTAGTATAGGCCGTTAGGTATATTTTAGACACATTTTAGAAGTTGAAGTTATCAATGTTATTTTATGTATTTTTCCTCGAATATTAACGGAAAAATACTTAAAGTCAAAAATATTTGATGTCCCAAGGTCAAAATACGAAAAAACCTCTAAAATTGGCCATTTTTGAAGGTTTTTCGAACGCGCGCGCTACTAAATTTTCTCGGCACTTTCTGAAATTTTGCATATTTGTTTATTTTAATGTATTTAATAGTAATAGGCAATAAAATCTGAAATTTATAAAATGTCCCAAACTTAATTTTTCGGCCAAAAATTGATATTTTGCGCGCGCGCGAATTTTTTTATTGTTTGGACAAATTTGAGGCATAAGAAGATCTTTTGGAGGCCGCATGATACTTTTATTAGATAAAACACAAGATTTTAGGTAAGTGACAACCAATAAAACCAATATTCATCAAAATGAAGTCACACTTAAAGAGATTATTTCAGAAAATACCGCGCAACAAATTAATACGAAGTACGCCGCGCAATGTAGCTCAATAACTTCGCAATGTAAACCAAGAATTGTAGCGCAATAAAATCCATGCAATCTTGCGTATTGAATACTGCACTGATCGTGTAAAATATCATTTGCTGTGTTGTAGATGCTTTTGTAAATGCGATCGTTTAGTACCCTTGTTTACATATTGTATTGTAATGTATTGCTGATTTATACATTTTTATTCGAATAGAATTGTATTTCTAGTATCTTTTTGTACAATGGTGATATTTTTTCATAACTTCATCAAAGAAATTGAATAATTGTTGCCTTTGAGCGAACAATTGTTGATCAGACCTTCAAGAGCTTTAGTTTTTCCGCTTTGATCCTTGAAATTGGCAAGGCATTAGGCACCACTCAATGTACTACAGATTAACAGATATTCTTCAGGTTACTAAATGGCAAGGATGCAGGGGTATCGAGTAGTTTATCTTAACTTACAGTGGCTTACTGTCAGTTTGCTTTTATAAAGGATTCTTTCAGTTAATTGTTATCAAGGGTTATGTCTAGCTATTATCAGGCCAAAGGTTGGAGGCAATAAAAGCTTTTAAATTTTCCTCCTTCTTCTGCATTGGTTACAAAGATTAATTGATTTTTGCCTATATTTAGTATTATATATTTTCTTATAGAGAACGGTATTCGTGGGGAGGTATCTCAAATTTCAAACACCGTTTCTCTAAATGTAATGATTCTACCTTTGTTTTTGGAGGTCAATCTGTGTCCATTGGACCATTTGAGAGTATTTCACTACCCAGAACAGCGGCGTAACGATGCCCCGGCAGCCTCGGCTACGCCGATTTAACTGCACGACTAGCAAAATCGCATGTTTAGTTCAATAACTTCACTATTTACTTAGATTTTTCGGCCATATTTTTCACTAATTGCTCCCAGTAAGCCCTTAAACGAGGGGCGCCACTTGGGGACGCCTTTATACCGCTGAGGGGCGCCATATTGGCTAGACCTGCAACGTTACGCCACTGACCTAGAACTAAGGCAGAGCCAATAAATTTTGAGAAGCTAGGTGTTTTGTCATTGAAAATTGAGACACTTACCCACGAATACCGTTCCTAATAGTTGTGTTAAAAAATCTAAATTGACACCAAGAAATTTTCGGGTTTTCTGCTAGGAATATAAAAGAAAATAAATTATTGTGTAACCATGACAACATAGATTTTTTTTGAATTTCAAAATTCAAATAGTTGTACATCAATGAGTTACAGTAAACAAATGACAAATAGGAACTGCTTACTGCTATACAAAAGCTTTAGCCGGGAAAGCGGACCAACTGATCCTAACTCATATCTAATCGTCTTTGCTTATTGCTTACGTGCTCCAAATGGTCCACCTTCATTTCCAAGTGATGATGTGACTGAGATGAATGAACTTGAGAACAAAATCATGTTGGAGAGGATCAGGTAAGCTTAATCAGCATCCATGTTGTTATAGGAACTGCTTTATAAGAAGCAATGCTTTAGGACGTGGGCAAATTGAGGCTAGAAGCAGTGAACATCAATGTACAACCATTTTGGCTATACCCAACACACGGTGGCGAGACCATAATAACGTTGGGGCCATCCTAAATCATGATAAAATAAACAAAAATGAAAAATCGTCAAATTGAAGTCACAAACATCTAAGAGATAAACACGACAAAAACCAACAACCCACAACCAACAAAATATATTAATAATTTTGACAAGATATTTAGATATGTAAATGAATTAGTTTGGAAGAAATGACCAAATGAAGAAGCCAAAACCGAGAGATGAGCGAGAAACCGCAGCAGCCCGGCCGTTCCGGTCCAGCATTATCTAAGGTGGCAAGCCAACCAGTGTTAACAGCGACGTACAGTCCTTAAATGAAAGGTCGGCCCACAAGACCAACCCTCTCAGCTGTCTAGCAGCCGAGGATTCATACTGCTATCCTGAATGGGGCAGCCCAGATGTACGCCATACCTGACAGACCAAAGCCACGGCAGAATACCACAGGATATGTCCTGATTTGTGAGTTGCCATGGCAATAAGTTGGGTGTGCCCAAGGTCACCCATCAGGAAATCTCAAAACTTACCATGCAACTCACAGGAAGTGGTAGCATCAGGCCACGAAACTTCAGGAAAGTTAAAATCACCAATCAAAATATGCTAACCGAGTTTCCTGGAAGTGGCAAGGGAAGTCAAGTGCTTGTGAAATTCATCGAGGTTATCACTACCAAGTGTACCTACACGATAAAATGTTGAAAGACAGAAAGTTTTGCCACACTTGGTCTTAAAAGTGACGGATGAAACTACTGCTTGCACATTGATTTTAGAGAATTTACAACTCACGATATCCAAATCACTTCTACTACAGGCAATTAACACACCTTCTCCATTCTTTCTAAATTTCTTTGGCCTATTAGGATCATAGGGATGGGTCTTGGTGGATCTGTCTAATCTAAAACTTTGCTATCAGGAAAAATTTCTTTGCTCAAATTAGAGCACTTAAGCCAGGTTTCGTTTAAGGGGATGATGCCTGGTCTATTGGAGAAGATGTAGCCATTCATCTCATGAACTTTGGTCATATTTAGAGGAAGTGAGTTAGAAGTAAGGTCCTTGGTGTTAATAAATCCCTGAACATTATTATAGAGTACAGAGAGCTTCTTAGGACCAGGGTTTGTTTTAGAAGGGTTTGATATTACGATTAATTTTAAGTTAAGGGAGTGCAGATAGAGTAACAGAAATATACAGGAGAGACCTGCGGCAGTTCTGGTAACTTGTTTAATAAAACAGCAAACCCTACTACAACATCTGCCTAATAATTTAATCAAAAATTGTATTCTTCTTTTGTGCCATTTTGTATAAACGATAATTGAAGAGCGTTTGTTTGAAAGAACACGAAATATAACGACTTGTTAAATTAATCGTTGTTAAATTGCACATGCAATCTTTACGAAACGAAAACATTTGACCTGGTAATTTGGAATCGAAGACATGTGATTTTTAGAAAAGTTCGCATTATATATTTATAGATGTGTTTCGTCTAAGTTGGTGGTTTCAAGTGTTTTGTTTAGTAAAGTTTCACTATCATATTTTTATATTTGATGGTTGAAGTACTATTGACAAAATTAAATACGTTTTTGAAAGCGTATCTGATAAAGTATCTAATTCTATCGATTGTAATGTCAAATTTTTCTTGTGCGAATGTTAAATTATTCATGCCTTACCGATTTTTTGAACAACAATATAGTACACTTTAATATGTTTAACTGCAACAATTGAAATTTTTGAGATGAATCATTGTGTTTCGTCTAGTCAACCTACAAGTATTATATTGTTATTTCTAAACAAAGTTACTCACTCATTAAATATCCCTCGAGAATGGAATCAGAAAGTGGCTTTGAAAAACTGCTTTGTGAGGTAAATATTGACATCAAGATAAAATAGTGCGATTACAAGACTAGATATAGCATATGGATCATGAATCAGACAATATGTAAACTGCATATATCGGAATTAAGTCAGATGTTTTGATATGAATAATGACTAAAAAATGTTACCCTCAGAAATGCAGAAAAAAGGTGCCCGATCACAAATTAGAGCCGAAAACGTCGGAGCCCAAGCAATGGAGCTTAAAACTAGAAGTAAAAAGGTAATGGAAAAAACTTGTTGTGAAACCTTATTTCGGATTATTATCTTATTGCCGGTCGTCAATAAAACGACCATAATAATCCCAAGTCAAGTATAATTATAAATGATCAGTTTTTGCTGTTCTTAAGTCCACATACTTGGTAAAAATTCCGTCTCCTTCTTATTGTCTCATAATAATTTAAATAAATCCAC